>JAECUM010091099.1:0-21594 GCA_016617855.1 Megalonaias nervosa
TAAATCTCTTCGAATCTATTTTTCCCTCTTCTCCTGCATTTTATGTAATTTGCTGTCAGAGAATATTTCTATGATTCTCTACCACTGACATTTCAGACTGTAGAGAATTGACTAAAATATTTAGTGTATATAAAACAATGGTATTGTGTCTTTAAAACATATTTCAAACACTTTACAAAATTGGCAAATAAATATAGTTGAAATTCAAACATTAGTGTTTTGTTTCTAAACCTGACATTTCAAACACGATACAAAATTGACTAACAAATGTTGTTTGTAGAAACAATGTGGTATTTTGTCTTAAAAACCGACATTTCAGACCCTCTACAGATTTGTCTAATATTGTTGTTTATATAAAACATTGGTATTTCGTCTTTAAACCGACATATCAAGTCACGTATAGAGATCTGATTTATAACTGTTGTTAATGTTTTGACTTTAAAAAGCTGACACACAAAACCCTGTAGAAAATGAACAAGTAACTGCAGTTTAAAAAACAACATGGATGTTTTGTCTTAGCAACTGAGATTCCAAACCAGGTACAGAACTGATTAATAATTGTTCTTTTTTGTAACAAATTTGTATTCTGTCTTTAGAAACAACATTTGCAGAATTGACAAAAAATGTAGTTTTCATAAATCATTGGTATGTTGCCTTTAAATCTGACTTGTAAACCCCATAGAGAAGTGATTATTAAATGTAGTTTATATAAATGTTCGTATTTTGTTTTTGCCTTTAAAACTGACATACATAAACATTGCAGAGAATGGACTTGTAACTAAAAACATTTGTAATTTGACTTTAAAAGTGACATTTCAAACTCTGTTGTTGTTGTTGGGCTTAACGCCATTTTTCAGCACACGATAGGCTATACATGGCGGCCAGTATTAATAATGCAGGAAGAAACCGGGAAATCCCCGGAAAGAGCCACCGACCCACGAGAAGCTACTGGCAAGCTTTCTCACATATCCACATTCGCCGAATCCTAGACTCTAACCCACGCAGACAGGTGAGATGGCAGTGATCCGTAACGAAGAGCGCTTTAGGCCACTCGGCCACTCGGGGCCCCCTCAAACTCTGTACGTAACTGATAAATACTCATTGTTTACATAATACATTGGATACTTTGTAAAAAATACACTTCAAACCCTACAGTGAATTAACTATTAAATGAAATTTGTATTAAACATTGGACTTTTGTTTTCAACACCAACATTTCGGACAGTACAGAATTGATTAATAAACGCACTTTACATAAACTATTGGTATTCTATGTATCAAACCGACATTTCAGATTGTACAGAATTGATTAATACATGTAGTTTATACCAAGCATTCTTATTTTGTCCTTAACATGGAAATTTCATACTTTGCGTAGAATTGGCTAATAAATATAGTTTATATTAAACAATGGTAATTCGAATACCAACCTATCATGGGATCCATAATTGTATAACTTAAATACCTTACCGCATATATACTTTATGTACGTAAATAAAGTACATACTAAACATACTGTAAGTACTTACATACGTACAAGCTATATGTATGTACTTAAAAAGTATGTAATTGTATATATACACATAATCAGTACTGAGGAAGGATACATACTCCACCGCAGGGTGATAAATTCTGAATGTCTGCACTAAGCCTTCCCACGAAGCTTCGGCATCCAATTCCCCTGTGAGAATATGATAATATAACTATCAACTCCTTGCAAGTAAACGCAGATTTAGCTATCTGGGATAAAAAAAGATATAAACAGTGCTTTCAGGTGCACTCTATCAGCTAGAGGATGAAAGGGTTAGGGACTGATTAGGTCAATAATTTCAGCATTTCATGAGCATTAGTGCAAACAAAACTTCTAATTAGCCTAAGAATTTAAGCCTTCTTTCAGTATTTGTCGAGGGCAATTACGAAACTAAAACAAATAAGATAAAGATCGCAAACAGTAGATACGTAAGAATATTGATTTTACAAACTTACTTCACTACTTAAGAACTGTCGTAGTAAGGACTTTGATCAAATTCTTACCTCCTATTGCATCAATAAGATTTAGATAAAAAATAAATTACTTACAATTACACCATCGCCAGCGATAGTCTCCTACGGTTACTGACTCTTCGAAAATTAGGCTTATAACCAAGTAGCAGGTTATATATTGATCTGTTGGTGTTTAAATCGAAATAAAATCATTTTTCAGTTTATCCCGTTTTGCCACAAAGATGTTTCAATATTGGCAATATATCGTCTTTTTCCATTGAGCTTTGATTTTGAAGCCTATTGATGAAGCCATTTAGATTTTCTAATTCTATTAACACCTTATATGATATAAATCCGATGCGAATTCTGACGTCCTGGAAATGAATTTGTCAAGGAACGTAAGAGCTGCCTCAACAGTATTCCTTTAAATAATTACA
Source organism: Megalonaias nervosa (assembly GCA_016617855.1). Lineage (NCBI taxonomy): Eukaryota > Metazoa > Mollusca > Bivalvia > Unionida > Unionidae > Megalonaias > Megalonaias nervosa. The sequence goes on from JAECUM010091099.1 coordinate 2,421, forward strand.
GTATGATTGAGAGACAGATAGTAACTTTCTTCTTTCTGTGGCAATTTGCACGAGTCTTACCATCGATTTACACAAGATGATCGTGCAGTTTTACCAAAACTTGAAACATTTTTTTCCACTATAATTCTGAAATTTCTTAAGCTCTTGATCTTGCTTGTTTCATATAAATGAATTAAATTATGGATCACTGACAGCTTTGAATGGTGTTCATAATTTATCACCCTTTCTGTCAAGTGTTGAAATAATCTCTATTCAACGCGTCCATGTATTTAGGTTCATATGCGCTTACAATCGCTACTTGTTGTGGACGTAGCAAACAGACTATTGGAATTCAATCAGACCCTGATGTTAGCTGATCCTTGTCTAGTGTATTATACTGCATCTCAACAGACTATATGATATGTCTGGTGATGTACCCGCGATTGGTTCTGTCTGAATGTAGGTTTAAATTTGAATTCTGAAGCCGATCTAAATAATTAAATGTAGTTATGCTATTTTTCTATCAATTCCTTTCTATTTATCTCTTGATTGTTGGTATTTTATTCTCATTCCGCAAACATATCGTGCGTTAAAGTCACCTACGACCATCTTTTTGCAACAATATTTGCATGTTTTAGCTATTCTAGTTTAACACGCACGTTGGTCTTACTACGATACATCGGTACATTACACCCGATAAATCCACTACTGATGATATAACTGAATTTTTCAAACACACAGATTATTAGATAACCCTCATAACGTCTATAATAAATATATATATATATATATATATATATATATATATATATATATATATATATACACACATACAGATACATACATACACACAGATACATACATACACACATATAGATACACACACACACACACACACATATATACATATATACACATACATACCAGTTTTAGGTGCGTTGTGGGCAGTCATCCCGAATGTAGGTTTACGGGAGGGACATGATATAATTTAAAGTTCAAATCAAAATATCTATACATAGGTTTTATTTCTTACATAGTAATTATATATATATGTTGAAATAAGTATATATACTTATGTTATAGTCCTATTCATGTGTTCAGTTCGTGGGCAGGTAAATAAATTATATAGGCAGTTTTGACCTTTGCTGACCATAAGGTTTTAGTTGACTAAGTACCTGTCCACAAATTCGTTCACAAAGAACAAATATATAGCCTTCTGCCCACAAATACTTTCACGGCGAACAAATATATAGAGTACTGCCCACAAATACGTTCACAAGGAACAAATATATAACATGACTTTCCGGTGTGCGCGCGCAAACTGGTTGTCAAGAGACGATAAACATTATGTAATTAATCTATTAAAGCATCCTTTGGTATGGTCAGCGTACATAGAGCAGAGATGAGGCATTGCAGACTAGATTAAGTTACACGTAGTTTGGTATTCCGCGTTGAGTTAGATTAGTTCATGCGTTGGCCTAAATGATTTTCATAAATGTATTGCTACTTTATATTGAACTTCGATGCGGACTGAACAATGCAACCTTTCCAATACGAAAACCTGGCGTACTTTTCAGCCAGTTCTTTGACTATATCTTATTCATACCCAATTATCAATATGCAGACTACAAACTTCTATTTTGTTTTTATATTTTTGGGTGGGGGCATCAACAGTGGAAAGACCCGTTAGTGTTCAGTAAAAATCCCCCTTAAAAAAAACAAACAGTTGGAACATCCTCTTTATTTTTCACGGCTTGTTGAAAATAAACGGATTTTATATCCAGCGTAACAACTGGTTTTGACACCATATGAATTGGATCTGTACCTCTGCTAATGTTTGACATTTAATGTGAAGATGATTGTCCACTGCTTGTTGATGAATTCTTAGCTTTTGTTAATCAATGCTATTAACTAACAATAGCTCAAGTTGACTGTCATACATTGACATGTTTAAGTCAGCTTACACAGTTAAATGAGCAGAGTTATGGAAATATAATAAATAGGTTTTAATAACTTTCGTAGTTTGTTTTACTATGACTCAATATTTGTTTCAAGTACATGTACTATAAAGGCTGTGGTAGGTTGGGTGGGTGAGATTACAAATCAGGCCCTTCTCACTTTGGAGGTGGGGTGGGGGCTGTCCATTATGAATATTATTGGGTATGTGTGTAATTTGGATTTTTAACGTAGTGTTACGTATCGGCTCGTTCAAAGTAACACAAAGAGTGACTACAACAAGCTTTGTAAATTTTAACAAAAATAATTTATTTCCCTAGAAAACACGGTGAAAAGGTAAATAGGTGAAACAAGACTTACGATTTACGAAGGAGATCCAAAAATATGTTCTAAATTTGTGAAAACACATAAGTCCTGTGAATAGACAATTCTAAATTGATACAGTCTGAACCTCAGTTCCGATCCAAGATGGCGGATGATGACGTCAGACGAAAGCTAACACAGAATGTCCAGAATTTTCACTGTAAAGCACAATTTGTATTGTTCTGTTCCAATTTAGAAATAATTTCATCAAATGTCTTTGTCCAAAAGCCAGTAGTGTTATTCTCCAGGGAAAATAATTATTTAGAAAGTAGATGAAATACAGCTACCACCACTAACAACACACATGTTGTTCCTCGTACGAATGCAGAACTCTTTCCAGCACAGAAATACCTTTCTTAAGGTATTATAAACTCTGTAGGATGTTATGATGTGACTCTGAACTACGATTGACTACGACTACGACTAAACATTTCTTACAGGTAACTGGGCATTTAAAACAAGCTAATGCGTCGGTTCATGTACACATGCACGGAAGACACGTGTGATTTCGAAATCACATCTGGGTATTGCAAAAGCGTAAACAAGTAATAACGTGGTCCCAGCCAATCATTTACATAGCTCTTTCTCACTGTTTACTTGATACGAAAAACCGTCATGCAAAAATCGTGCTTACACGAGTCACATTTACGTTTTAAATAAATACAATGTTTCTAAGAAACTATTAGACCTTGCTAACATAATCATCACCATAATAATAATAACATTTAGTGATATAAAAATGAAATAAAAATGAAACAAAGAATTAGAAGAATTTAAATTTTAACACACACATAATTTAACTACAGGGTCGTAACTGTGATCCTATGTATAATCAGTTTAAAACAATAAAGACTCAATACTGTCATTTAATCACTGCATACATGAAACACACACTTCTGTCTGTAAAGTGCCTGTCATTCACTTTCTTGGATTACTTTGGTGTATTAAAACCAAACAGCAATCCGCTCAGGATTATCTGGGTTGGGTAAAGAGAATGTAATATGGTCATTCAGAACACTGTCAATACATCAGACCAGATTTTTTTTTTTAAAATTTACCCAAAATAACTTAGTGAAGTCAAATGGCAAACATGAGGATGGTGATAGGTTATGTGGAATTTGCATTTAATCATCTCATCCCAGAAAATTTGATACAATATGTCACTGGCTGTGGTAATCATCAAGTGCACTTGCACAGCACCACAAAACTGATCAAGATACCATAAGCTGGAAAGACGAAGAAAAAAGAAAAAAAAGATGACCCAAAGGCAATTCTTGTAAACCATGTGCAAGAATGATTCCACAGATCACAGATGAAAACTTTACTTTATTTAGCTTGACGATATTAATAAAGTCTAGATTACTTCCCCCAGTCTGCAACAGTAATTCATGCCCATTGTGCTCTAAAATAGACCATAATCCTTGCAGTATTTTGCGTGGGCCACATCTTAATTGATGCAGCTGATGCTAGATGTTCCATTCTTCAGTTAAGGGATATGGTTGATACAAACATAGCTATGTTTCTTTAGGATGTGTGCATAAATAAAGAATGCCTGTCCCTTCATTACCACACTTGTTGAATTTATCATGAGCATCTCTCTGACAACTCTACCTTGTGAGAAAGAATTTTATAAACAAATTGGATACAGAGTATTGTTAGAAATATACTCACACCTGAGACTGCGTAGAAGACAATGCTTATTTGTGAGGCATTATCAGTATGGCTGGTAAGGCAAAGTAAGGGTACTTATGACTTAAATTAAACTAAAATTGTGAAGAAAGAAAGGTTCAAATGCAGTAAACTTTTGTTTTCCCTCATCTGTTATATTACAGTGCCATGAATGGTCATTTCTTTTATCTGTTTAATCTCTAGCCAATTTTGGATCATCATCACTAACCAAGTCTCTAAATCAGTTCTTGGCATATTTAGCTAAAATGGTGTCTACTGTTCCATTACATCACTGAATATGTTTAGTTTGCTTGTATGGGGCTTAACACCATTTTTCAGTACATCATAGGCTTTACATGGCAGCGAGCATATTTATTGGAGGAAATCTCTGGAAAGAACTACCAACACACACGAAGCTACTGGCAAACTTTCTCATCTACACACATTGGTTGGACTAGAGAGAGTTGAGAAGTTTGAGTGAAGTGAGTGCCTAGACCACTCTGTTACCCAGGGCCCCATGATTGAATAGAGCTTACAGAAATTAACCCAATCAATTCCTTGTTGCATTTAAATTGTTAGAAATAATCAAAACACCCAACATACAAAGTGACACATGTCTCAAGTAAGATTTTCTAATTTGTATATTTTTGCAACTTTTAATTCTGAGTTGATGCATGTGGATGTGGAAATTCAGTTACTGAATACTTAGCTAATTATATAAGGAGCTCTTGCATTGGTGAAAGCTTGCAGTTAGTGTTTTATTTGCAAGAGGGCACTTAACTGTTCAAAACACTGTGTTAGCTAACTACATATGCCATAGTGGATCAAGAAATCCTATCTAGTGAAGATGATTTTATCAAAACTTGGTATAACACATGAACGCCTTTTAATTTTATACAGCAATTTCATAAAAGGACCAACTATAATACCATTAGAAGTCTATGAGCAAACACCACATTTAGGACCAACTAGACATCAAAACCATATCCTGAGTTCCATATAGGACCAACTATACATCAAATAAGTCTTCTGGTGCAAGCACAATGTCAAAATGACCAGCCATCTAGGAGAAGTAGCAATGAAAGGGTTTTCCAGAAGGCCATTATAACAGCCATATTGTAGGTCAGATTGGCACTATTTTCATTAGTGTCCAACTAGGCATCATAAGAAGTCTTTCACTGATATGATGATTCATTCAGGAGAAGTAGTGATAACAGGTTTTTCAGGATGGCCACGGTGGTGGCTTTATAGGATGTCTGTGCAAGCACCATAATTCTCATTTAGTACCTGCTAGATATCAACATAAGTATTTTATGCACATGTTGACACGCTGACACAATTATCCATTCAGAAGTAGCAATAAAACAAATCTTAATATGGCCACTGTGGCAACCACATTGTATGTGTGAGTGGTACCAGCATGTTTTTTCTTCCAGGTATTTTCAGAGAAATATCATATTTAAAGATAACATGAATTCATACAAAATCTTCTTGGTTTATTTCAATAACAAAGATTATTCCCCTATATTAACATACTTTTTTGAAGACATTTATAAACTAAAGTTCTAGAAATTCTAACTTTTGCATTTTCATATTGAAAGAAACTATTAAAATCACAACAGAAAGCATTCCGTTATATCTTTATTCAGCTTTGAAAAATATTTATGAACTCTTAAACCCTTTTTCAAAACAAAGTTTTTTCCCCTACATTAACATAATTTAATGAAGATTTTCAGACTATAACCTTTCCAATGGATTTATTATTTTCTAACATGGAATAAAAAGTGTATGTTATAGTAACCAATTTTTATATTGCCTTCACCATCGCAGAAATCTCTACTGTAAATTTCCTAGTAAAGAAAGGTCAAGAAAACCAATGGACATCTAATATTCATTCAGGGTCACAGACCTGAGGCAAATATGTCATTATTATAGTTAAATCAAACATTTTTATTGTTTCCTTTGACCTGAATTGTAGTATACATGTAAATTTCATTACATATCTAGTATTTTCTTAATCAGCACTTGCTGTTACTGTAAACGAATGCTGATGACCCAGTTGGTAACATAAGGATTTCAAAACAAGTGTGTGAGAAAATGAGAAACATGGCCAAAAAAATGCATACTAAGGTTCTACTCTGTAGTTATTATGGACTTCTGACCAGCAGGGAATGGGGTAAACAAACCTTGTAAAACGGTGATCTGAGCCTTGTATACACCACAGTGGGGTGGGGGTGAGCTGACCTTTTTGGCATTTTAAGGGTCAGTCTTTAAAATCAAGGTCTTAAAAAATGTTGAGATCTTATATTAAAAACGACGATCCAAGCCTTGTATCCACTGCAGACGCATGGAGGTGATGTCCACGGGTGCCAAAAAAAAGGGGCGGGGGGCGCAATCCCCTCAATGTGTTATAAAATAACTGACATATCATTGGTGTGCTGACAGGTGATGTGTAATTAAATTGCTGTTTTAATATTAATAATGAGTGAGTCTGTGCTATGGAATTTCATACAGCCAGACTAGCTCAACAACTAGAAGCAATTAAGAAATATATCCCCGTTCGTGATTCTGTCAAACAGTAGCTACAACAGCATCAGGAAGCTCAAGTGGAATTTACAGAAGGTAAAGAGCAGTTATTTAGGTTATCTTTTTAGGGACGAGGTCGGATTTTGCCCTCAAGCTGGAGCAGTCGGTGGGTAGATAAATCCCCATGGTCGGATTTTGCCCTCAAGCCAGGGCAAACGATGGGTCAAGTCTTATCCAAGGTCGGATTTTTACTGAAGCTTCATGTGCAAGTTTTTGTGCATGTCCACACCCTTGCACAAAACACAATTGGCATGTTTTTATGGATATTTTTCAATTGTAGAAAGGAATAACAAGTATGCGAGTGTTTGAATGGAATGGGTTCATTATGAATCGAGTGGAACTACATTTCAAATGCAAGAATTGTAGTAGTTGTTTAACGTTAAAATAAAACCTTCCTACAACATTCTTACAACATTCAAAAACCTATATGCAAATCTGATGAAACCTGCTTGTGTTTCTGAAACACATATTTAATACTGCTGGCAAGAATGTCCAAATCTACATTGCAAAAAATGTAAACATTACCATCCATCTAGGAGTTGCGAGCAAGTGTTCTAACACGGTTTATATGCAAACATTGCTTTCTGTTCATTGTATGAAATCTTCTTGTTGGGTAGTTTTACTAACAGGCTTTACAGCAGGGCCTTCCATTAGATTTAAATGTGGCAGGTGAGTTGACAAAGCAGGCCGGGGGAGGGGGGGGGGCCTACCCCAATGGGGATAATTAATTTTTTTTTAAAGTAGCAGGGTGTAAGGTAAATGTAGACAGGCTGATAAAGAATCCCCCAGAATTTACAGACTGAATGTTCAGACATTTGTTTTTAAGAGACAAAAATGAAAGAAGGAAACAATACAACAGATATTTTAATATCACTTTTTGTTTATTTTCAAGATTTAATTAAGATTATGAATCAGAATCAGTCTCCTCCTCCACTGTAAAGTTTATCTGTTTCTTCTTCTGCTCAGGTACCTACAAATTTAAAAATAATTTTAATGCTTAAACAAAGTCATATATCATCTCAGCACTGGTTACATATGCAGAAGTCATGTTAACTAACGTTATGAAAATGTATGAAACTTTCTTCACTGCACTTGTGCTTCCCTTAATATTGTTAAGCTAAGTTACAAGGTAACATTGCACTTACTTGTCATTTTAGGCAAGTGGATGGTGAAATCAATTTGCGCAAAGATGAATTCATTTTGTCCAAATATTTCACATGAATAGAAATACCAAGTGGAAGCACTTGCCTGATCGGACAAGATGGATGTAAACTGTAGTTAGCTGTACTCAAAATTTGATAGTCCTGGGCACTAGGATAAGCTGACTTTGTTATCAATTTAGAAATGCATCCGCTTTGCAAATACCGTGTATTAGAAGACAAAATTGAATCCATTATTGATAACATAAGAGTCAAATGGCTAACCTTGTATTTTATCCCTCCGCGTTGATTGGGTGCACATTTGAGGGTCTCCGATATGGCATCTTCCATTTCATTTGCTTTCGCTTTGCCATTATTTTTCAAGCAGGCTTCTGCAAGAGTAATACAATGTTTTAAAATAAGTTTCACAACAAAGGATTCATTGCATTTTTCTAAATGCCAGCAATAATCAATGGAGTATTTACAAAACACATACATTGAAATGTGGTCTCAAGTTCTTTCATATACATGTAATTGTAGTATATGTGTGAAGAAACATGTAGTACTTAATCGATTCATTTAAAAATCTCTGCCGAGTCATATGAAAAACACACAACTGAAATCAAGTCATACTTACTTATCAAAACCCGGCATATCACAAGCTCTTGAAATGCTTTTTTCCCTTTATGTCCTTTTTGGCTATACTCTGACCAGAGTCTTTTTGTTCCTAGCTTTTTCATCATCCTGCAAACACTATCACCAACATTATACCGGCCAAGGGAGCACAAGTAGCATATCTGAAAATAATAATAATAATAATAATAATAATAATTATTATTATTATTATTATTATTATTATTATTTCTTGATCGATGTGACAAAATATGCTTGAATATAGTTCTTCCTTTTGCCATGGTTTTGCATGCAAATTTATTTGCTCTAACTTGAAACAATTTGATAACACCAACTATGCAACACAATGTACAAACAGCAATTATAAAACAAATTAACCACTGTGAATCTATTAACTTCATAAATGACATTCACTCAAAGATTGAATTAAAATAGCCAAAAAGTATGTAATAGTGTATATGTAGTAAAACACCTGTACATGTTCATCTTTAAACATGTTTTGGCCTACAACTGTAAAAGAAAATAGCTGACCACTACATGAGCAGCAGAGAGGGTGAACAGACCATTTTGCTTGAGACATTATTTATGAAAAAATAAGCCTCTCTACGAAAAGGAAATCTTAAAGTCAATAACATTAAACCACAACCTCTAACTGACCATGAGATTTCTCCAGGGTTAGCTTATCTCGTTACTTTATCTCTGACTCTTTGGGGTTTTTTTATGGTGTGATTATTTTACGTGTTGGTCACTCAACATTGGTCGTTCACCCTCTCTGCTGCTGTAAATTAAACAGCCATTATAAATATTATCAATAATGATTGGAGAACCACACTCAGCTAGATTAGCTCGAGAGCGACTAGATGCAATCAAAAAATATTTACCCGTCCGTGATTTAGTCAAACAACAACTACAAGCTCGTCACGAGTCTCAGGTGGAATTTGCAGAAGGTGCAGAACAATTATTTAAACCGATTGTCGAACCAACCAAGAAAATTGTTACAGCAACTGAGGCAACACAAAGAGCTCTTGAAACATTACCTGTTGATATTGCTGGCCATATTCAATCAGCTCAACCACAACCACAACCACAACAACAACCTAAACCAAGAACTAAGATAATAGATAAATTTACGCCTGAAGGTATTGCTGCTATCAGGGATCAAAAAAAATTAATTAATATTGCCGCGTATGGATATTATGAAAGACAAAAATATATAAAACCAGAACATGTTAAATCTCTAAGCTCTGCCAATTGGATCAGGGATGTATATCGTATCTTTACTGGTATTCCAGAAATTAGATCTAATGAAGATATTATTAATTATAATGAATTTGATGAGGCTGTACATAAACATATCGAAAGAGCTAAACAATTTAAATTACAGAAACCAGTAAAAACACTTAAAGAACAAGTTCAACAATTTCCACAATTACTATCACCACTACCATCACCACAACGATCACCACGATTACTACCACCGCTACCACAACAATTTGAATTACCATCACCACAACAACGAGAACAACCATCACCACAACAAAAACAACAATTTCGAGAAATGATGAAACGATTTCAATCACAAAGACAACGACAACCAGTTAGAACAACAGAGGAAGAATATCAAGACCCTGGCGCAACTGGAAGTGGTTTAGGAAGTGGCTTTATTACTTGTCCCAATAACGTCCTTGCTGATGTTGATCGACTAGAAATTCTCATTGGAAGAAAACGAGCTGGTAATAATTCCCCAGAAATCATTAATGAAGAAGCTGATATTTGTCAACGATTATTTACAGGTGGTGTTATGGATATTGGTGTTTATCGGTCCCTTATTAATGAAATTAGTGACGATTATCATAGTGACTGAGTATGCAATTAGATGCAATTAGTGATACAATTACTTGATAATAATATGATCATCCACAATACTCATAGACCAACCATGGTTAGGGTAATAAATTCACGATTACCAGCATACAAATTGACCTACGGAGATGGACTAGGTGATGTTGTTCAGGGTCTATTTAGAAGGATAGCCCCAAAAGCAATACCGCTTGCAAAGCAACTATCAATGAAAGCTATTGACGTTGTTCGTGAAAAAGCTATTGGTGCTGTTGGTGATGTTGCTAGCAAAGCATTCTCAGCAATCAAGGATAGACTAGTGCGATTAATATGACGAAAACCTCAACCAGTGAAACTGGCCAGCACTGAAGTGATCCTCGCAAATGGCAGTAAAATAACAAATCAAGCTGCTAATCAAAAACTAGCAGAGTTGGCTACCAACTCTAATGTTGGGTTAGAAAAAGAAAAAAATATAACCGCTAGTCTGATAGCAGGAAGCGGTCTTCGTGTTAGACGAAGACGATAATAATAAAGATGTTCAAGCGTATATCTGATCCCGCGTTTGACATGGATGCACCAGTTTTAAAAGATGAATCTGTGCGCGATTATCAATATTATTCTTAAGACGCACGTGTACCTGACGAGCGTGGAAGAATTGAGCTGCAAATTCAAGATACAAGCAGATATTTCTTACCCACTGAAGCATTCATTGAAGTAGAAGGTGAGATTATAAAAACAGATAATACTGATGTTAGAGTTGATCTTGTTGATAATGGCATCATGGCATTGTTTGAGGGCGCTATATACATGATTGATGGAAAAAATATTGAAACAATCCATAATGATGTTGATGTTGCCACGACGATACTTGGTCCTGCGCGATATAGTGATGATTATTCAAGATCAGCTGGTCCATCAATGATGTTTGCAAAGGATACTTCTGACCACCCTGACAACAGACAATATGACATAAGACGACCAAGAAACTTCGCCGGCGCCGCTGATGTTGATGTAAATGCGGTGGTTCATGGTCCTAATCCAGAATTAAACCTAGGATTTACAGCACGTCAATCAATGTTACAAGGAAACAGAAGAGCGTTTTCGTGTGCAATTCCATTATCACATATCTTTGGATTTTGTAGAAATGTTAGAAAAGTTATTTTTGGAGCCAAACACACAGTTGTACTTGTGCGAAAAGCTACTGATGATGATGCAATATGGTGACCTATTGGTGATGCTGGTAAAGTAATTCTGACAAAACTTTCTCTGTGGATGCCAGTAATGACTCCAACAGTACTTCAAGAAGAACATTTACTTTCTTTTATGAGCCAAGGTGGTAAATCGATGTTATCATGGTTGACAATGACCACAGATGCTGTGCAGAGTAATGTTAATGGTTTATTCACATGGCAAATAACTTCTCAGCGAGGTGTTTCTGCACAGCGACATATATTTATTGCGCTTCAAAATGCTGCACGGGTAAACTCACAAAATCGAAGCATAATGATATTTGATCAACTCAACTCGGTGTTTCTGAGGTTTCTTGAAGGATAAACGGACATCAAGAACCAGCTGAAGATATTTTGTTAAATTACCGTCAAAATCATGTAGCACGTGTATATCATCGATTAATGACATTCATGGGACATGATCAGAATATTGATTCTGGTTTACAAATATCACAGTTAGATTTTACAACATTATATCCGATTTATTACTTTTCGCTGGAGCATTTAGATTTAACCAGACAGTCCGTCGTTGACATATATTTTCGAGCTCATGTTAACAGAGATGTTGGAGCTATTGCTAATTAAAGAGCAATTGCTGTTATACTCAGTGATAAATCAATGTTACTTGAAGGTGTTGGTGGACGAATGAGATTTATTGATGCCCCAGTAGAAAACCTGTAATTAGATCACTCATAATAATTATAAATGTCATATCCAGTTAATGTCAGTCTGACTCCTGGTCAGATTAAAAAGCTACAATCATCATCAGAAAAAAAATTGTGCGGCAAAAATATCACTAAAGTGAGAACAAATCGCAAGTGGTCCGAATAAACTATCGTTATCCGAACGACAGCATAGGCATTTCAATGAAGCAACAAAATTGAATAAAGGTATAAAACTTAATCTTTCTGCGAGTGTCATTAAAGACATTGTTAAAACGGGTGGCATATTTCCACTTCTTGCCGCGTTACCAGCAATAATAGCCGCTGCAGCCCCAGCTGTTGCAAGAACAGCTGCATTAGGCGCTGTTGGAACCGCTGCTGGATTGGCGTTAAAGAAAGCAACGGGTCAAGGAATTATGCACGCAGAAAACTTTAAAAAAAAGATCACTGGCAAAAAAAACACGGAAGACGTCTAAGAGCACCAAACGTACCACAGCCGGGCCATCTAAGATTATCAGGCCCAGCATACGGTCGCGGTCTAAGATTGCCAGGGACCCCGTATTTATGGTACGGAAAAGGTCTAAGACTGCCCCGGTGATTTCGTCATCGAATTTGATGATTCTTCCTATGTCTAATTTTGATTTACTTAATGCTGCTAAGCAACTGAATATAAAAAACTTTAGAGGAGTTTTTATGCGTGATCAATTACCTACCGTTGCAATGCAACATGAAACTGGTATCATTAATCTCGATAAAAACTCTGGCCCAGGCACTCATTGGGTGGCATATGCAATTGATCCACGTGGAATTATTTATTTTGATTCATATGGGTTGGCACCACCAAAAGAATTTTTAAAATATGTTAACACAAGCACTGCTATGCAAAGTCAGAATTCGATGCGTTCTAAAATCTGGTATTCAACATTACCAACACAAAAAATAACGGATCCGCCAATATGTGGTCGAGAAGTACTCGCTGTACTTGATGCTGTATCAAAATCAACAACACCACCTCATAAAGTCGTGCACGAATATACTAAGTTGTCACGCTTAAACAGATGCCATTAAATATAATGGTAGATATTTATGGAAGATCTTCTCGCAAAGCTCACCAGCAAGTCGATTTATCTAAATATGCAACTCTTGATCAGCTCAGAAATGAAATCGATGATTTATTAAATATCACAAGTCTGGATCAAAATGAAGTCGTTGTTTCTCAGGATAAACAAGGACGATTAAAAACGAATAATATACAACTGTTAGATGTTCTTGTACGAATTCCCACTGCAGTTATTAATAATATCGTTACTTTTGCTGATCAAGGTAAAATACAAGATTCCGGTAAGTCAGTTAACGATTTTATTAAGCGAGCTGGTGATTCATTCACCGGTACATTATTATGAATCGAAATAAAATTATAGACCTTGGAAACCCAGCCGCAGATACAGATGCAGCAACAAAAAAATACGTCGATGATCAAGAATCTAAGTACGTATTAGTCAATGGTGGTATAATGCGTGCATTTCTCAACATGAATAATAATGGCATTAATAATCTTAGAACACCAGAATCAGATTTCGACGCTGCAACGAAGAAATATGTAGACGATAAGGAAATTCCTATGACAACTTCGTTAGCTACAATAAATAATGAAATGACTACATTCAATGCTAATTTTACTAATCACGTACAAACTTTCTTAAATTTTTGTAGAAACATAAACAAATATATCAATGAATTTTTTGGAAGTCCAACAACTGTTGATATCAAACTCTCCGACATTAACATGAAACTCAACGATATTATTAACAGAATACCTAATATTGTTCAAAAAACTAATCTGATTAAAATTCCACACGGACAAATTAAAAATATGGTGTACACAGTAGCATCAGGATCATCAACATGGACACCGCGCGATAACACTCTCGAACATACCGCAGAAGTAACTTGGTTATACAGGCTATCCGTGTACGGTTTGGAAATTACTGCGGCCACTTCATCATCATCGAATGTATATTATAATCCTTTACTAGTGATGCTAACCAAGGACATCAAAGAAACGTTTACGTTGACATCAACGGAAATGCCCCCGAGACGTTACTGGTGGTGTCTGGAATTCGTAGCTGAAACTGTTTAATTACTTAATTAAATGACGTTGTAATTGTATAATGAATCAAGTGACAGATTCACTTATCAACGTTCAATGTCACAGATACACTCAAGTAGGCGAGTGTCAAACCAAACTAAAAAATATCATCGACGATTATACAGTAAAAGTAAAAAAATATCGCAGACGTATGGTGGTTATTAATATAATTATTTACTCAGTTTCTGCTGTTATTGCTGGAACCGGATTATTACTATCAACAATAACAACGACAACACCTGCAGTTGTAACAATTGTCGTTTCAACTTCAACGATTATCGCAGGCATTCTTAGTATTATCGCTAAGAAGATATCTACGTGTATAAATGATAAATTACATGAGTATACAATAAAAATACACACAGTAACAACATCTTATTCTAAACTATCATCGTATCTTTCTGCGTACCTCAGCAATGGTAAAATATCTGATGAGGAGTTTGCAATGATAATGAAAACCTACGATGAAGCATTTAGAATGGAACGCAACGCGTTCTCTAGCGATTCTAGTGATAAAGTAACTTGTGATAAGAGGGAAGATTGAATTCCTGAGTATTTTAAATAAATGTCAGCGTTATAACTATTACAACAGATCGTCACTAATACAACGCATACAAAAACTACTATGATATCATTAAGTTCGACCAATCCTGAATTTAGCGTTAACTTTCCAACTGCAATTCCAGCAAGTGAAATAGCATTAGCACAATTACGAGTTTATAATAGCTGGCCAAATATCAGGTCAAAATCGTTTGGTGGACTACCTGCAAACAATTCACTTGTATTTGCGAATAAGAATAAACCTGATGGAACTTCTGATTGGCAAGTTGTTGGAATTTCAACGGGCAGTTATCAAATAGAACAGATTGATGATGAGTTCCAACGCAGAATTAAATCTATCACAGGAAAAGAATCCAAAATAGCAATCACTGTTTACGAACCAACATTATCAGCGGCGATTGAAATAAATTCCCCTAATTATGTTGTAGATATTTATCAAAGTTCGATCAGATCTGTGTTAGGATGGCCTGATGTTCCTCCAGACCAAAAGTCAAATGGAATTCCAGAACCAACCAAAAATGAATTTCTCACAACGGAAAAAAGATTCATTAAAGATCCAGAATATCAAAATAAAAATCCATGGCATTATATAAAATTTAAATTTGATCCAAGCAACAATGAACATTACTTTACTGATTTTGACGGTAAAAGGATCCACAAGATAAATAGATCAGCATTTAATTTATTCAAAGACGCCAGTAAGCAGACTACATATATTGTTGATGAAGAATATTTTAAAGAACTTTTTAATGTTCTAAAGCCTGAATACGATAAAATATTTAATGATTTAAGAAGTTTATTTATTTCATTATCACAACATTATGACGATGGTGTAAAAAATCAGATAATCGAACCAATAAAACATTTAAATTGGATCTTATTTGATTTATACATCGCCAATCGAAGTATTATAAACATTGCGACTAAACTCGACGGAAATTCTTACGCAAATCCAAAACTTAAGCAATTATTTCTTGATCATTACAAAATAACAGAAAAAGATTTATAAACATTTATAATACCAGATATAAATAACGCTGAAATAAAAAAAAAAAACAACTCAACGATGTCATTGATGAATATTTCCCTAAAATATTTGCAGCGTGGATAAAAATAGCCCCACCACCGGTTATTCTTAAACATAACAACGATTCATACGGTGGAGGCCGTCATATATCGCCAGGCATTGTTAATATAACATCAACGATCGCAGCCAATCTAGTATGTGATGTAATTGATGGCAGCTATCAAGTAGACCTTGAGAAATCTAGCCAGGCCCAGCAAGGTTATATATTATATACATTCAGTCCTCAAGCGCCCCCCGGATGGTTAATTGTATCTGAACCAATTAACCCCGTTTATCTACGTGTACATAATCCGTTATTGTCGAGAATAAATTTCAAACTTAAAGACCAGTCTGGAAACATTTTGGATCTACGAGGAGAGAATATTAATATTAATTTGTATATACGCTCGTAGAGTAAATATTGTACTTATACAGTACATGTGATAGCGCACCAAACATTGTTCGTTTAGCGAATAAATTCTTTTCCAATCGGCGCATTATTCAGAAAATATTATAGATCTGAGAAAATTTACTTGTTTTATGTTATTTTTGCTTGTTTATGTTATTTTTGCTTGTTTTTTAGTCATTTTTGCTCGTTTTATGTTATTTTTGCTTGTTTTTTAGTCATATTTTTAATTTCGTGAGGGTCAAACCCCCAGGGTTTCTCTAAATGATTTTCGTGTTTTTTGACATTTTTACGAAAAAATAACATATTTCGAGCAAAAAACAGCAAGTAATCATCAAAAAACGAGCAAAAAATGATCAAAATTATACATGTTTGGGAAGAAAATGCTGAAAAACATGAAAATCATTTAGAGAAACCCTGGGGGTTTGACCCTCAAGGTTTCTAAAAATCTAGTAAATTTTCGTTGATTTTCAGGTACTTTTCATGCAAAAAAATGAGATTGTTGAACAAAATCAGCGAATCTAAATCATCACAACATTTGTAACACTTGGCAGGTCTCCATATACATTTTCTCTCAAAAACACGGATAAAAATTATTTTTTCACTGTAATTGATTATATAATGAAGCGCGATAACTCTGCTCTGTCTCTCTGTAGAGCAAATTAAACGATTATCTCCCTTGTAATACATGTTATCTATAATCGAGGTATTTCAGTCTCTGTACGGACACGATATATATCGTTTTTCGTTAATTATTTAGTGATCTATCTGTTCTTTGTAAGCATCGCTGTTAGTGAATCAGTAATTTGTAACAGAGAGGGATATTGATGCATCTTTTGACTCTGATAACCTTAAATACGTCAGTTTTATATACCAAGTACGTAGAGTTATTGTTAGCTCTAACACATGTATTTTGACCTTAACGAACGATAACTCATACGTGCGATTATTTTATTAATTTTGAAAAATTGAAGTAAATTCACGCCACAGTTCTACATTCTATTAGTAATACAAGTCCTGTGAGACAGCGCAAATATTTTATATACTTAAATTTAACTGTATTATTGATAAGAGAGCGATGGCCGAAGTGGTAATGCGGTTGGACGTAGATCGAAGTTCTGCAGACTCTCGCGTGTTCGAGTCTCCAAAAATGCTAAAGATATATTATCTTGCATTTGGCGACTGATGCTATTTAATCGGGGGAACCCGGAGAAATTCCTCGAAATCCACAACAGACAAAATACACTCTCCTACCATACACCCTTGTGGTGGGTGTACCTTTTACACTCCCCGGGGTTTTGTATGGGGGGGGGGGAGAGTGTACAAAATCTGTTGGACGTAGACAAGATTCCCCCGTCATCACCATTTGTATATATTCACGTTCATGAATCATACAATATATGTTTCTGCCGTAAAATCATAATCATCACCATTTGTATATATTTCATGACCATACAATATATGTTGTGCTGGAATCAAAATCATAAACCATCTGTATATATTTCATGACCATACAATATATGTTTGTGCCGTCCACAAAAACAGCCCCCTGACAAAAAAAAAGTCATGGGGGCTAAAATTCTTTTATTTTAAATATATAAATATATATATAATGAACCATGAAAACATCAATGATATTATCTGTGCTATTAAAAAACTAAAAAATAACGGAATAAAAATATCTAATAATCTCAACCCTCAGAAAATTATGTGCGATTTTGAATCACTGCAACAGAGAAAATTTGATAATAAATATACACTACCTTCAAACTACAGATTTATAAAATTAATTTATCAATCTATGCTTGAATCACTAGCTATGGTAAACGACAATCAGGTAAAGCTATTTGCACCTCTTGCACAGTCAATCGAAAAGGTTAAATCCGAACTGTCTCGTGAATACGAAAGAAAAAAAATTATGGACAATCGTATAATGCAATTAAGAAAGATTATGCTATCTGATTCTGTCAAAAATGATAGTGACGCTGAGAGCAGCGACGGTGAAGGTGGACCCTTGACTGTAGTTATGGCTAAACAAAAACCCTGGCAAAACTGACAGTCGAACTATATACAGTAATTCTGTTTTTGTTAAGAAATAGTTATATGACATATTCAAATATTACCCGCTGATTATATTTTTTTGAAAATGCAGATTTGTACATTTTATCAGCTGCAAATTGTACCGATCGTGGATGTATATAAAAATATCTGGCAGCTGCGTTTATTGAGGGGAAGGTCATTTCTTGGTCTGTTTCTGTATTTATGGATTTAATAGCTCTCTTTCCGAATACTTTACACCTTCCTGTATTTCCACGTACAGAATTTTGACTTTGTGTAACGACTTGCAAGTTAGATAGCTGATTATTTTGAGGATTCCCATCCAAATGGTCAACTACAAGTCCGTCTTTAATCAATCCAAAATAACACTAAAAAATGAACCTATGAAATAGATATCTATTTCCCCCAGCATTGAATCTAAAATAACCAGTATTATCAATACTACCGACTGGTTTTTTCAGTCTACAGTTACTAATAACACCAGCTCGAGACGCTTCATAATTTTTAATGGTTGGATGTTTCACAAATTCGTTTTGCTCCATTTATATAATAATATTATTTGTCTAAATCATTATTCTGAAATCTGGCCAGATAATCCTCTGCGGTTTTTATAGGGGATTTACCTAACGATGTATTATTTTTTTTGTCATAATAACGTTTCAGTTCTCTATATTTTTTTCCACTGCATTTCACACATAACTGAGTTTTTCCTCTGACTCCAGCACCACACTGAATACACGGTTTTGGTCCTAGACTTCAATGTCTAACACACTGCATATGGTAGCCACATAATTCATTCACGCATGCTCTGTTACAAGGAGAAGTATGTCCAATTTTAAGCCAGTGGCAGTAATTCTTTGTTTCAATCATTATATATATA
>JAECUM010091101.1:0-26424 GCA_016617855.1 Megalonaias nervosa
TCAGCTGTCTTATCGTTTTGTTGAGATCAGTTACATTATATGCTCCCTGTGGTATTTTGACTGACACCCAAGCACCAGAATTAAATGTAAAGTCGTCATTGACGTTTGTTTTTACATTTGCCATAGAATGCCATACCGTAGCAGAAATCAATCCGATTTCGTACTGTTTACCAGGATCTAGTATTATTGGTGGATTGTAATAGACAGAAAGGTTTGCGCTGTTTCTTGTTGTTTGCGATGAATCAAGCAATAGTGTTGTTGACATTTATAACAAAGTTGTTAGATAAGATCGCTATGTAAAATTTCATACTCGTCCGCTGTCAGTAATTTACTCGATCTAAGATTATCTAATAAGTTTATGATTTCGTTGTCGATTTCAATGCTTTCATTACCTGCTTCTTTTGAGGATGTTAATAAGATAAGTCGGTCAACCATTTCTGCGTTTGATGTAAAAACTTTAACGCAAGATCCAGTGGTTTCCTCTGGTAATCTTCTATCTCACTGAGTTTTGTACTTATCAAATAATCTAAATGTCTAACCTTTGGGATAATCTCTTTCTCTGGTTTTGTACTGTTTTGCTGTCGTGTGTAAATCATCAGCAATAATTCCGTTTCTTATAACATCACGTTCTCTTGAAAAAGTTTCATTTTTTGTTAAATTTTTTATTTTTTCATCAGCATCTGACCCAGTTTCTATAATTTTTTAAATTAAATTTTGATATTTTGCATCTGACCAACCTCGAATTTTATCAGTGTCTCCGATATCTTAACTGCTAATAAAATTATCGCATTCTTCGTCTAGTATTTTATCACGTGCATTCTTTCTATGGAATCTTATCTGATTTTTGATAGGCATTATATCCATGGTAGATTCAGTCATCATTTTTTGTTGATCAGCTAATTCCTTAGTTTGCTCTGGTAAATTTTCTATCAACCTTCTTAACTCGGCTGGATTAACCGTCAATCTTGCAATAGCACGTTGTAGCTCAAGAGGGATGTTTATTAATCTGTCAAATTCAGCCTGTCGTGCAACAGGATCAGTAATATTTCTAACAAGTTCCTCTACAATTTTTTAGCCCCCCCCCCCCGATCTTTCTCCGAGTAAACCTAACAACCCTTTTTCTTGTACCTTTTTCTAGTTCCTCTGGAGATAATGCTGATATTTCTGGTTGTTTACCGAGTATTACTTCGGTACCAGGTTTAAAAAGTTTCGTGGTTTCTTCTTCTACAGCACGTTGTCCTTGACGTGCTTCTTCCACTTTTTTCTTAAAAGCAGCTCGAGTTGTAATAAATTTCCTTAGTAATTAAATTTTTTGTTGATGTTTGTCCATTGTTTATTTTTTTATACGCGATATAAAATTTGTCTATAGAGATGTGTCGATACAACAACGAAACATTTTAGCTGGATCACGCGCTAGTTTATCAAATAAAAGAAATTGTATTTGTCTTTGGTTGCTCGATGATATAATTCAATAAATTTATCTTTTGTTACATCACCGCATTGCTCGTTTGCAACATTTCTCACATCAACATTATCTAGTCCAGGAAACAGTATAAAACATCCCGTATTTCGCCTAATAAATCTGTCAACGTTATAAAAGCCTTGCGCGAGATAAATCGAATTACATTTTTTGTTACGCGATAATGAAAAATACGACTTAATCTTGTTCATCTCCTCGTTGTTTAGCGGAATATCGTCAAATACAATTATTTTATGCTCGGACGAGTCAAGTTTGTTGACAGGGATTAATTCCTCTGGTTGTTTTATTAAAAATATATCATCGCCAGCGTCAAGCTCATCACGAAGTTTCTCGTTGTATTCGCGTAATAACTCGTATTTGTCTTGTTGCGGATTAATTGTGTAAATATATACCTTATCGTAGTTAAAGTTATCGTTGAGAAAGAGATTTAGCAAAAGATTTGTTTTACCAGAGCCTGTGCGACCAACAATAAGATAATGACAATCTGGAAGTTCGTTATTATGTTTATGTTTGATTAATCGTTCGGTGTCAGAATTTAATATCGTTGACTTCACCATTGTTGTTATACAATTTTGTGTTATATAATTTACATAATATGAGTTATTACACAAAGTTTGGAACAGCACTTACAGGATATGTTTCCGCCAACGAACCAATAATAACTGATACGTCATCGCTAGTAAAGAAAACCGGCGGCACAATTACAGGAAACATGTTTATGTCAAATCAACGAGTTCTATGTTTAGAAACAAATTATCCGCCAATAAATGTTATTGATACACAAGCTGTAAGTTATGCACAACTAAAAACGATCGATAATAACAAACTATCACTGATAGGAGGAACTTTAAGCGGTAACTTGGATATGTCAGGAAAAAAATAAATTTAGAAACCGCGTATCCACCAAGAAACTTAAATCAAACACAAGCGGT
Organism: Megalonaias nervosa; assembly: GCA_016617855.1. Classification (NCBI taxonomy): domain Eukaryota; kingdom Metazoa; phylum Mollusca; class Bivalvia; order Unionida; family Unionidae; genus Megalonaias; species Megalonaias nervosa. The sequence goes on from JAECUM010091101.1 coordinate 2,413, forward strand.
AAGTTATTTACAGTTGAAATATGGATGATAACAAACTTGATAAAACCGGTGGAACTGTTACAGGTATTATTAACATGTTTAATAAAAGAATTATTGGGTTAGAAACCGAGTATCCACCAGCAAATGTTGATAGCACACAAGGGATGAGTTATACCCAACTAAAATCCGTTGATGATAACAAGCTCGAAGAAACTGGCGATACAATGACAGGTAACCTTGTAATGAGCAATAACTCAAAAATAACTGGATTACCGAAAACCTCACCACCAGCTAATGAGACTGATGCTATTAGTTACGCTCAGTGAACAGGAGCAGTTGTTCCGTTTTAAAGACAATCCGGTGGATCAATGTCAGGTAACATAAATATGAGAAATAACAAAATAACGTTATATGTTCCAGTTAACCCTAATGATCTGACAAATAAAGCATACGTTGACAGTGTATCTGGTGGTGGTATAAAACGAACCAAAACCATTGTTTGGTACGTTCCAACACTTTTTAAGGCAACTGATAACCGAGTTGGGTTTGAGGTAAGCGCATCATCATATTATCCTGAAAATTATCCTTATCACGCTTTCTCTGATAGACAAGAATGGAGTACTAACGGTGAAGTTGAAAATTGTTGGATTAAAATTAAATGTCCCATTGCAGTTGCTATTTGGCAATTTCATTTGCGAGGTCGATTAAACTATAGTGTTGGTCGAATTTATAATTGGCGATTGGAAGAATCAAACGATGATATCGACTGGGTAATATTATATAGTACAACAGACATTTATATTTCAATAACACAATATTTTGCGATTCCAACTGCGAATAATGTCAACAAGTACTTGTGTTTCCGAGTTTATGTTATCGCTGCTTAACGTCCGTTTCCAGGACTGACAGGATTTCAAATATAAACACTTGATGATCAGAGTTAATTTAACGTTATAAAATAATGTCTGAACCAGCAATTATAACCGTTGCAAGAGAATTTTATAATAATATTTTTTAACCCCAAAAAAGATGTTGGAAACAAATCACTAGCGGCACGTGCGATAAATACCACGAAAATTTTTTCAATTACAATGATAAATTCTCCATTGTCAAAAGAAGAAAAAATTTTGCTCGTGTTATGTATATGCGAGGACCACAACTAATAAAAGCAATAGAAAACTTTGATATTATAAGCAGATACTGTCATCCTGATGATTGTCTAGAAGAACAAAAACAGTTGAAATCCTGTTTTAAAAAATATTGCATGAGCTTGATTCTAAAAATATAAATCTGATAATACAATCAGGTTTATTAACACGATTAGCACAGGAGGAAAAATAAACGATAACTATAATCGTCTAAAAAACTAGAGAAATCTAGGACAATAGGAATAAATAGGAACAGGGGGTTATACAGTAGGTTTTGAAAAACAGAATTTTTAATTATCTCTGTATGTACTATCACGACAAGGAAACCCTAGTTAAAATCGTTACAATGGCAGCGAATACAACGTTAATCATAAAAGTATATTCAAACGCAATTCTACCAATGATATGTGAAAAAAACTAGAATTTGATCCGATTATTGTTGACAGATCTCTACAGATAATCAAAGAATTTGACTATGAAATTGATAATTTCAGTGATGTTGAGCGAGAAAAGTTTTTTGAAGAAGTAGCACAAACAAAGTTGGAAGAAAAGTTTTATTCTTACTACGACATAAGTGAAGAATATAATGTTCTACTTCCATCGCTCCAGCGCTCTGGACAATTGTCATTACGAAATTATTACAATGAAATTCAGAAAATACTCACGAAACCATACGAAAAATTAATGTTAAAAGTAGCTTCTGCTATTGGTCTTCGCACAATTAACAAAGTCATACTACGAGAAATAATGCTAATAAATTTCATAGTCGCATACGCAATTATCAGACAACATCTTGTTCTCAAAAATTTTACGTTGGATCAAATAAGCTTGGTACTTGGGTTTATTGATGAAACAGAAAGAGAATACAGTAATTTGGTAAATAAAACAGGTTTGTATTAAAATGAGGTAAACAACACGTTTGATTGATTCCTTCAGTTGGTTAAAGAAAAATGAGGTATTGGCAGATGAACGATATAGAGATACTTCGTCAGATGTTTATGACAAGTACAGAGATTTTATAGCTGATCCTAACAGTAATAAGTTTCGTGAGTTTCTTGATTATATTGTTGGTACTAGAGATTTTACTATCGTGTAAAAATTGTAAGCAAATATTGTATAATGTAAGAAGAGATCATCGATTTCAATCATATTTCAGAAGAAATTCCAAAACAAGATGTTGACGCTCTAATACAATATTACAGAATTATCATAAAAACCTCTGGTGTGTAAAAAATGTTACAAGTATTACAGTAGAATACTTCGAGTAATATCATATTTACCACTGCTGATGACAAGCTCTAGTATAATTTTAAGTGGAGCATCATTAAACCCGTTTTTGTTAATAATATCAGGTGTTGGTGTGTCTCTGTCAACGGCGTGTAAGAAAATTGAGCCTCGACTTGAGACCAAGAAAATGCTTGTAAAACAGCTAGTATCACTTATTAAAAAATTGCTTGATCAGATACGATCTTATTTGCGAGGCGTAAAATATGATATGGACGACTTAATACGAGAATTCCTTATTGTTGACAGTATGTTAACAGATATTCTGCCAAGGAGAGTTAGCAAGTACGAAAATAATTATCATAAAACATGACTGTAACAGTAGTAATAGAAAACAAGTCGTTTCTAGAGCAGAAAAAAATTATCATATGAAAGTCATCATCGGAGCTGAAGAAAATGTCAGCATAGGAGGGTTTTGAAGGGGAAAGGAGGGTTTCTGAGCTAGAAACCTTGTTTTCCTTTACTACTGTCGATAAGAGTACTTTAATGTAAATGGCTTGGTGACGGACTCGGAATCACTGAGTGGAATCGTGCTAAGATTAGCTCAGGTCTGGTTCGGTAGTTTGGCTCTGAGTATGGCATTAGCTCAGGTCTGATATCATGGTGTGTCTCTGAGTATTGCATTAGCCCAGGTCGGATGCCATGACATTAGCTCAGGTCGGATGCCATGGTGTGTCTCTGAGCATAAGATGAGCTCTGGTCGGATGCTACGATTTGGCTATGAGCATGGCATTAGCTTAGGTCTGATATCGTGGTGTATCTCTGAGTATGGCATTTGCACAGGTCGGATTCTGTGGTTTGTCTGTGGGCATGACATTAGCTCAGGTCGGATGCCATGATGTGTCTGAGCATTACACTTTACTGCTAACGCTTTGCACTGAATGTATTTCCCATGCCTTGAAACACAAATCAACTGACTCAAATAATAAAATGGACAAAGTTTTCATTCATGATTTTGTTCAGTTTGTTTCCTCATATGGTTACCGGAATTGTGACTACAATTAAAGAAAACAACCCCACGATTTTTATAACATTGTGGGCGCAATTCACGTAAAGACAGAAATAATATAAAATTGCATCAGGTTGTAAACAAAATGACCACCAACCAACAGAAAAGCATGGCAATGTAACCTATATGGATATAAATAGCGTTTTGAATTTGTATTTACAATAGTGATAAGAAAATAATCTTGCCTTTAGTATTGGGGTCTTGACATCAATCGTGTATTTGATTCTAGAGGATCGAACGCTTTAGAGAACAAAAACCCACACCAAATATTTATCAGTTGGAGTTGGGTGTTTAGTGTGGAGTTAGACCATGGTCGGTTAACAAAGTACTATGAATGAGCCATCGATTCAGACTCAATAAGGATAACTACAATTCGTTCAGAAGGTACTACCTTTTCTGAATTGACAATTATTAATATAGTTAACGTATGCACATCGGCTAAAAAAAGAAAAGCACCCCCGCCAAAAAATATCATATCAATTATTGTCTGAGAGCCTTCAATAGGTATTTAGTACAATGTCTATGTACCAGTACCTTGAAATAGTACAATGTCTATGTACCAGTACCTTGATAACAGCCCTCATTAGGTCTGTAGTACAACGTCTATGTACCATTACCATGATAATAGCCCTCAATAGGTCTGTAGTACAACGTCTTTGTATCAGTGCCTTGAAATAGTACAACGTCTCTGCACCAGTGTCTTGATAACAGCCCTGATTAGGTCTGTAGTACAATGTCTCTGTACCAGTGCCTTGATAACAGCCCTCAGTAGGTCTGTGGTATGATGTCTGTGTACCAGTACCTTAAAAGCAACCCTCATTAGGTCTCTAGTACGGTGTCTATGTACCAGTACCTTGATAACAGCCCTCATTAGGTCTGTACTACGATGTCATGTACCATTACCTTGATAACAGCCCTCATTAGGTCTGTACTACAATGTCTATGTACGAGTACATTGTTGGCAGCCCTCAACAGGTCTGTAATGCAATCTCTATGTTCCAGTACGTTGCTGACAGCCATCAACAGGTCTGTAATGCAATCTATATGTTCCAGTACGTTGTTGACAGCCCTCAACGGGTGTGTGTGTGTGTGTGTGTGAATTGGATTTTTAACGTAGCTTTAAAAAAAAATTCAGTCATATCGCTACGATGTCTGCAGTGTGGCAGTTTATAGTGATGTCTAGCACTGGGGCATCATGCCGTAGACATGTAGCATGATGTCCCACCCAGTCACATTATCCTGACAACAGGCCGACCAGTCCTAACACTAACCTATTAATGCTCAGCGCCAAGCGAGGCAGCTGTTAGTACCATGTTTATAAGTCTTTGGTATGACTCGGCCGGGGATCGAACCCACGACCTGCCGCATCCGAGGCGGACGTTCTAACCACTAGGCCACCGGAGCGGTTCAACAGGTATGTAATGCAATCTCTATGTTCCAGTGCATTGTTGACAGCCCTCAACAGGTCTGTAATGCAATTTATATGTTCCAGTAAATTTAATGCATTTAATACCGAGCTACAAACACGAAGCTTTTGTCCACAACATTTCGTGTTTTGTGGAAAGCAAAGCTCTAAACAGGCTTTAATCTAGAGCTATCGACACACGTGTTTTACTTGGAACGCGTATTATAGAATGGCCCCGTTTACTAATATCTCCGCATGACACTGGGTTTTCTGAATTCGTTGTTGTTGTTGTTGTTGAGGGCTTAACGCCATTTTTCAGCACACGATAGGCTATACATGGCGGCCAGTATTAATGGTGGAGGAAGAAACCGGGAAATCCGCAGAAAGAACCACCGACCCACGAGAAGCTACTGGCAAGCTTTCTCACATATCCACATTCGCCGAATCCTAGACTCGAACCCACGCAGACAGAGGTGAGATGGCAGTGATCCGTAACGAAGAGCGCTTTAGACCACTCGGCCACTCGGGGCCCCAACTGAATTTGTTTAGTTGGGGAAATAGGCCAAGAGTAGAGATTTTTATCTTCGAAATTGGATTGTTAAACTTGACATTTCTTTCAGTATGCTGGATTTACGACTTAAATATTTCGTTTGCAATCGAAAATCGGGGGAGTCGAGGGTACACAAAGAACATATGCCATGCAAATATGTAGTATCGGTTACTTTTGTCTTATTTCTACCAAGGTTCTTATCAGTTTTCAGGAAATGTGGATTATCATCCAGACTTCACACACAAAGTGCGGAATTGTCCTCTTGACAAACTCTGTCTGGTCAGCCTGTAGTTACATATTGTATTGTTACATTGTAAATTGAAATAGAATTCCCATATTGTCGTAATGAGATATATATAATACATGCCACAGGGATACATTCTAGGACCTCTTTTTTCGTATGTATGTATGTATGTATGCATGTATGTAATTTTCTAAGTGTGTGCAGATGACAGATATTAGCACTGTTGAGAGCAAACTAAATAAAGATTTACACTGTGTTATGAAATGAATGTTTGACTATTAACTCGCTTAAATTTCCGAAAACCCACCTAATGCATATCTGCTAAATACATTGAGCAGCCAGATGTAGAAGATTGTACTTAGAAGTTACACTAAATGGTACAAAAATTGAAACTGTGAAATGTGACAAACTTTCACGTATCCTCACTGATAATACTTTATACTGGTCCAACAACTTTGAACACTCTTTATAAAAGTATATAAGAAATGGGAATTTAATTTTTCTTTTAGATGTTTGTGTCAGATCAGTTGATCCTTTAGATGTTTGTGTCAGATCAGTTGATCCGAAAAGTGTACAATGCATTTTTTTATTTTTTTTTTTCCGAATTTGATCTGTTCCTGTACTGTATTGGAAGAACCCCGCAATTCCTCTTGCGTGCAGGGACTATACAGCTTGCATAGCTGAATAGTATAGGTGATGGTAAATGTCAAATTTAGTTTAACATCTACATGATTCCTTTTCAAGACTTTTGTATGGATGCCAATTAATTATTATATTCCTTTAGAAAAGTTGTTCTTATTTTCATCGTCTTCAAAATTTAGAGCCAAATTATCCTATGTTTTTTTTTTTTTTTTCTATTCGTTTGACAATAATATTAGCGCAAGCAGTAGACGATCGAGTAAAAATCAGTGATTGATATCGAACAACGTGTAATAAGAAATTGCTTTCTTTCAACGGTACAGTTTATGAATAGTTTGCGGTATGATACTAAACAAGTACCGAATGTTTTAGCTTTTCGGAAATTATTCCTGTATAGATATTTCAATGAGAAATCTTGGATTTTGGTAGTTGTAATATATCCATGTGATGCCAGAATGTCAACATTGTATAATTTGTATTAACTTTTTTTTTCTATTTGTATTCTTTATGTAGTATATGTTAACCATGAGATTTTCATTTACTAATTACACATATATTTGTTGAATATTTGTTTTAATTGCAGGGTCACCATGCATACTTGCTGAAGTTAATTATTTCATCCTGGATAATAATAATAATAATAATAATAATAATAATAATAATAATAATAATAAATAGTCACTAGTAGTAATAGTAGTGGTGGTGGTGGTTGTAGGATTGTCATGTTACAGCGTGTTAGGTTGTTTCTCTTAAAATGAAACATGTAAATATTTAAAATTAATTTTAAAAGAAAACAGTTGTAAATTTATTGACCATCGGTTTTGCCGGTCAAGAATAATAAACTATTCTTAAGTTACGTGATATTCGCACACACTGTTACAGCCTATCTTTGGGTTCATTGTATTTTACTCTCAGTGGGGGCCCGAGTGGCCAAGTGGTCTAAAGCGCTCACTGTTCCGGATCACTGCCATCTCACCTCTGTCTGCGTGGGTTCGAGTCTCAGGCTCGGCTAACGTGGGTAAGCGAGAAAGCTTGCCAGTAGCTTCTCGTGGGTCGGTGGTTCTTCCCGGGTTCTTCCTCTCCCAATTATACTGGCCGCCATGTATGGTCTATACTGTGCTGAAAAATGGCGTTAAACCCTTCAACAACAACAACAACAACAACAACATAACCCTCAGTGACCATTGTAATAATGAATGTCTTCGTTAGCCAAGGCTGCTGGCTGATTCACTTCGGTCCTCGCCGATCCTTGGCTTTTGAAGATGAATATTGCACTAAATTGATTGCCTTCGTTACTTGTGGTTTTAGAATTAGGGCCGTGCGCTAGTATAATGAAATTACCTAGGTATTGTGAAAGACTTTTTTTTTTCATTTCTGATTGATTCATCTATATTTTATCTATTGATTGGGAAACTCCGATTAATTTGTTCCTTTTGTGACTTCATTTCATGGACAATCTTTATATATGTGTAACGTAGCTTTAACAATTTTAGTCATATCGCTACGATGTCTGCAGTGTGGCAGTTTATAGTGATGTCTAGCACTGGGGCATCATGCCACAGACATGTAGCATTATGTCCCACCCAGTCGCATTACCCTGACACCAAGCCGACCAGTTGTAACATTAACCTCTTAATTTTGAGCGCCTAGTCTTTGGTGTATTCGTATGTACTGGTTTTAATCTCACTATTATATTCCAACTGAACAAGTAGCAAGTTACTGAACCTCTGTGTGAAAATAACTATAGTATCAGCGAAAGGTCGTTCTATTATTAGAACCTTCGACAGCAAACAAAGAATTGTGAACTCAGTATGGAATTTGATTTACTAATGACTCCCCATTTGGACCGGACCCGGGATGGAATCATCACATGCTCAATGTGGACAGTACTCATTATTGTGTATCAGTTCCAGTCCAGTGTGGCATATCTGATTACTTTTACTGTCAAGTGATATTTCAAAGCTAATTAGATTAAGGCTTACACTACACTGTAGTAAGGTTCTTTTTTGGTTTGGATTTAGAATCGGTGTATTTTGCATCCTATAGTGGGTTAATGTTCTGCACAAAATCATGGAAATTGCCTGATAGTAACACATGGATGACTAAAGCCAGTCATGGAAATCACCTGATAGTAACGCATGCATAACTGAAGTCAATCACGGAAATCTCATGATAGTAACACACTGAAGAAAAAAGCCACGAAGAATTTGGTGTACTGCAACCCTAAGGGACTGAACGTTTAATTTGCTGCAGGTGTGTGCATGGGAGGAGTCTTGAAAGATTTTTCCGAACCGGAATACGTTAACACATGCGCTTCGTTTTGTTTTAATCTTTCACGTGTTTGGGCTTCTTTTACATCAAGGACACATTTATGTTTATTGAATATGCGACGTTTGCTATATTGTTAGTGTTTGGATTTAAACATTCATATCATATATATAGTTCGTTTCAACTGCATACCGATGGATCGTTATAGTTCCAGTATTGAAGATATTACAAGTCGAAAGGTAAAACGTATAGTATGTCTTACATAGTCCAGTTATAACACAGTCTCACTTTAGTTAGACATTTTGAAACTTGAGCAACGTTGCAAAATTTTGACTAAGCAACTAATTCTTTTTTTTCTCCATTCTTTGTCTTTTATATCTATATGGTCAGAATTGTCTTTAATATCTATATGGTCAGAATTGTTTTTTATATCTATGTGATCAGAATTGCTCACGGAGCACGTGGAATTACTGCATTTCCTGGCAGTTAAATTTTGTATCATACAAATGTGTACACATACTATTATTTACATTTTATTATCGTACAAATGTGTACACATACTATTATTTACATTTTGTATCGTACAAATGTGTACACATACTATTATTTACATCTTGTATCGTACAAATGTTTACACATACTATTAATTACATTTTGTTATCGTACAAATGTGTACACATACTATTAGTTACATTTTGTATCATACAAATGTGTACACATACTATTATTTACAAGTGTTCACCTGTGAACTGACCTCTGTTGAGGACAAACTATCCCAGGCATAAACAAGTCATGTATTCAAGACACCATATCAATTGTGTCAATCCTGGTAGAGTCCAGACAGAAATGTGTAATTGTCGAGTATCTCTTCTTCTACTTCATTAGTAGTATAGTGGGGTACCGTAGCGACAATGGGAATTAGCATTACAGACCCCCCCTGGGCCAGTATAGCCCCAAGAAGTAGGTCAACACCCTGGGCCTGTATAGCGACAATGGAAAATGGAGTAGAGGGACTAGAACACCCTGGGCCTGTATAGCGACAATGGAAAATGGAGTAGAGGGTCTAGAACACCCTGGGCCTGTATAGCGACAATGGAAATTTTGTAGAGCGGCGACTAGGAGACTGTGGGTTTGTAGAGCGATAAGCGACAGGTGGCATGACGTCACACTGGTAACAATGTAGCAAAAAGAGAAGTACTGTGACGTCAGGCTACCTGAGAGAGGGCTATAGACAAACACGAATCAAGAGCGTTCGTGTTTCTTTTTTTAGTAGAGGAAGGGTTTTATATATATATTCGTTTAGGGTGGAGATAAAATGAAAATTAAGATCTTTTCGAGGCATTGGAAGTGGCCCTGAAAAGGGCCGTTGTTTGTTATGTGATGTTAACACTATTCTGTTAACATACAGGACATCGCATAGGTCTTCTTATCTTCCTCAAATTTCTCCAAGTTTGTCTTAAACTGTGTCTCACTTCTGGTCCGTAGATGAGAGTCCGCTTAAGACAGCCTTGTCTTTCCACATAACATCTTCTTTTCCAAAGAGTGGCCCCGGTGATCCGGATGACAGTCCATTTTGTTTTCACATACATGGGTAAGTCTGTACGGAACAGCATTGAGGATACCAAAGTAGAGGATTCTACGCCGATCAACATCTTCTCTGTGACGAGAACAGGTGAAGGGAATGAAGTGAACCGCGTTGATTTATAGTGGAAGACCGGATCGAAACGGATTGAAATGGTTCACCAATCCCAACACGCGTTACAAAATTCAGTCACTTCGCGGAGTCTGTCTTCCAATCCGAAGAGAGCTACCTGTGACGTCACATTTCTATATAGGCACACTAGCGTCTGTGCGCAGTGAATCGATGCGGTATTGTTTTGTGAAACATGACGGAACCTAAGAAGACAATGAATTAGGGTGCACCGGCTGTGGAGACGAGAAGTAATGGTACAGCAGCAGCTACCAAAGTGAACACAGTGCTACTTCCCGAAGAGGTTGATTTCAACTGGGATTTAGTAGATTTTTTATCTTCTTCCCAAGAATTTGTTCCGGTACCAGTACCTTCGCCACTTTCTCCTTCATTACCGCGTGTCGACGATTTTAAACAAAGACAGAGAGAAGAATTGGAGAAATTTTTACAGCAGCAGAAAGAAGCAGAGCAAGCATTTCTTCTTGAACAGAAACAGCGAGAAGAAGAAGAAGAGGCAAGAAGGAAACAACAGGAAGAAGAAGAAGCAGTAGAGAAGAAACAAAGTCTAGGAGAGAAGGAGAACATCGAAAGTCAAACGGTCACGGTACTCTTGGACATTTTGGCCGAGTTAAGAAGTCTGAAACGAATGTATCAGACTTCTTTATTACGACCCAAGAGAAAAAGACCTTCCCGAGCCAAACAACCTAACCCTGTGACTACACCAGAGATACCACCCCTATTGATATCTACTAGATCATTGACAGGAGCAAGTCCACAAGTAGGCCTTGGCCGTGGCAAAGGCTTAAGACAGTTAAAGCGAATTGATTCTCGTTCCTGAGTTTGTTCTAAGGAAAAAAACAAACACTCAACAGTCCTTTTCAGGGCTACCCAATACTCTCGAAAAGAGTGGCTATTCATTTTGCCAAAATCAATTAAAACTCAAAATCCCTTCTTTAACCCTATGATGTACGTGTTGTGAGTGTATGAGTGTAGTTCCTTATTATTTCTAAATAATGAAAACCAAGAGACACTTACTTTTTTTCAGTTTGGTCTATTCTGTTACAATTTTTTACAATTCAATATCACAACATAACACAACACAACACTTTTAAAAAAGTTCATAGATTTCTTCTCTCTCTTTTTTCTTTCACTCTCTCTGTTTTTTCAATTTCTTCACTTTTACACTTTTTCCTCTTCTTCGTCTTCTTCTTCCTCACATTTTTCTCGTCTTCTTTTCTTTTCTGTCTTCTCTTTCTGAACGTGTCGGGGTTCTTCTTTTGTCGAGGTCACCTCTGTTTCTTCTTCCTCCTTCTCCTGCTCCTGTTGTTTCTTAGGGCAGTCGGAAGACCAATGTCCTTTCTCTTGACAATGATAACAGGTATCTTGACTTTTGTTTCTTTTGACACTGGCCTTGCTTCTTTGACGGTCTGGACATTCTGTAGCCCAATACCCTTTCTTTTGACAGATATAGCAAGTATCTTGACTTTTATCTCGAAAGGAAGGAGAGTAGTCCGTTGGCTTGTCTGAAGAAAACTTTCTTATCACACCTCGCAATGCTCTAATCAGAAGGTCGATCTGTGTGGGTTCTTCCATTGTGCTGGTCGGCTTGAGAGCGAAATGAATACTGAGAGGGGAGTCACTAGCCCTTTATATATGCCCTGGTCTGACACAGATATATAGGGATTCATGGTGTTCCACAGGTAGTCATTTGACTTTTTGCCGTCAAGATGAAACGATCGCATCATTTCGAAAAGAAAGAAGAAGAAGAAAGTAAGAGGCAGAAACGTGATTTATCGCCTCGCACAGTAGCTGAAGTCTTGGCACAAATTCATGCCAGCGATTTTGAAGATGCGATGAGTGAACCAGAATCGAAGCCTAAAAAGTCTACACCAAATCAAAGTCCATTACCATCAGTAAACCCTGAAAAGTACTACCATATTCGGGAGACGGACAAACGCTCTTCCAGAAAATTTAGAACCACAGCCTACACGTACGCAGTGAAATTTAAAGATTTCAAGTCTGACGTACCCTTGGAAAAAGCAGAAGGGGTTCATCACCGATGTGTGGGATTCTTTGTTAACCACACTAAAACGGCAATGTCGAGCCAAAGAAGACGATCGCTTGAGACTTTCTATTCATCACGACAATTTGAAGTCTCCCGTTTGGATCGAGTTTAGCAGTCCATCAGAATTGTCACCTTCAAAAATCATGGACAAGATTCAACACGTACAACAATCTAACGACAAATTTCACATCACGGACGGAAAAGCGACACTGTACATGACCCACGTGTCTCTTCCCCAAGGGACAGGTAAAAAAAAGTTGATGTTGGTAGACAACTTGCGTAACCTCAAGCGTAGTCTTGTCCAAATTAACAATCCAAAAGACAAGATGTGCTTAGCCCGTGCCATCGTGGTGGGACAAACGTATGCTGACAAGAACGATACGGTAGAATGGAAAAGAGCCTGGAAAACTATTCGACGATCGGACCGAGCCAAACAACAAAGAGAAGCAGAACTCCTGTTACAGCAACCGGGGTTAGCTAAAGACACACCCTGCGGCATTCCTGAAATGCAAAAGTTGCAAGACGTCTTGGCTCCACGTTACACCTTGAAAGTTCACCCTCAAGAAGTGCGCGGACCTCTGTTGTTTCGAGGTCAAGATTTTAAAGACGGAAAATACATTCACGTCTATCATCACGATGAGCATTTTGATGCCATTACCAGTATCACTGCATTCCTGTCATACAGTTATTACTGTGAGAAATGTGACTATGGCTATAACAATCGAGAGCAACACAAGCATTGTGGATCGAAATGCTCAGGGTGTTTAGCTTCTACACCCTGTCTGGACGAAGGACAAGAACGAGTGCATTGCTCTGTTTGTCAGCGCACGTTTGTCAGTCCTGCCTGTTACCAACAACACCTAAAGACGCAAGGTTCACAGCAGAAATGTGCTTGTCAGCTCTTGAGATTGTGCCCTACTTGTGGGCAAGGCATACGTACCAACAATGCCAAGGCGCACGTCTGTTCAGGAAAGAAGCGATGTCACATTTGTCGCCAAACCGTGGACTTGGAACACCAATGCTACATTCAAAAATACCATTCCAAACATGAAGAAGAAGAAGAGAATGACCAGAAGAAGAAGGGGAATTTCATCTTTTTCGATTTCGAATGCATGCAAGAGACTGGCATTCACATTCCTAATTTCTGCGTGGCTCACCGAGCGTGCGAGAAGTGCATCCAAGAGCCTATCTTGACTCATTGCCCTTACTGCAGCAAGATTCCTGGAGGACGTGAAAAAATCTTTCGGGGATCGAACACGCTAGCCGATTTTGCCCAATGGATCTTAAACCCTATCGACGAGACGTGGAGCCAAGAAGATATCGAACGTTACGGAGATTGTCATCGCCATGCCACGGTGATGGCTCACAATTTCTCGGGATGCGATGGACAATTTCTGTTGAGATACTATACGGAACAAAGTACCGAACGTCCTAAAGTCACTTTGAACGGAGCCAAAATCATTTCCATGCAAGTGGGACAAGTACAGTTTAAAGATTCAATGAGTTACTTGACTATGCCTTTGAGCCGCATGCCTAAAACGTTTGGCATGACAGAAATGGCCAAAGGCTATTTTCCACACTTTTTCAATACCGAAGCCAATCAACACGCCGTTCTACCCCATTTGCCTGGGGCTCACTACTACGACCCCGACAACATGCGTACCGAACAACGAGAAGCTTTCTACGCATGGTACCACACTCACGCTTCGGACCCTTTTGACTTTCAAGAAGAAATGTTAAAATATTGTCGTTCCGACGTAGACATTTTACGTCGCTGCTGTGGAAAATTTCGAGAACTGTTCATGGAACACGGAGGGATCGATCCTTTGAAAGAAGCTTGCACCATTGCCAAAGCGTGTTCCTTAGTGTATCGTCAACGATTCAAGCCCGAAAACACCCTAGCTGTCATCAGTCCTCAAACGACCAATTTTGTCAAACGTCAATACTCGGTCAAAGCCCTACGCTGGTTACATTACTTGTGTGAGAAGGAAGACAAATGGATCCAACATGCTCGCAACGGAGGAGGCGAAAAGACCATCGGAAGGCATTCAGTAGACGGCTGGGACTTAGAAAACCCAAGATTGTGTACGAGTTTAACGGGTGCTTATTTCACGGATGTCCCATCTGCTACCCTCAACGTGACACTAAAAACCAGTTTTTACAACGGACCATGGAAGACTTGTACCAGGCCACTTGTCAGCGGCGCTTGAAGTTAGAAGAGCAAGGATACCAAGTAGTGGAAATGTGGGAACACGAGTACGATCAGCGATTGAAAACCGATCCCGAGTTTAAGCGCATCGTGGAAAGTTACAAGCTGGTGGACCCTCTGAACCCGCGGGACAGTTTGTACGGAGGACGGACGAATGCCACCTGTTTGCTGTACCAGGTCGACGAGGAGAAAGGAGAAGAAATCAAATACTTGGACGTGTGTTCTCTGTATCCGTACGTGTGCAAATATTGTCACTTTCCCGCAGGGCACCCACAAGTGCTGACGGAACACATTGACGTGGACAATATTCGACAATACGAAGGATTGATCAAGTGTAAAGTCTTGCCTCCCACGAACTTGTACCATCCCGTTTTACCACATCATTGCCAAGGAAAACTGATGTTTTCCTTGTGTCGTACTTGTGCTGAAACGTGCAACCAAGACCACCCTTGTCAGCACACTCAGGAAGAACGAGCCTTGACGGGAACGTGGGTCAGCGTGGAATTGTTTAAAGCTCTGGACTTGGGATACCAACTGTTAGAAGTGTACGAAATTTACCACTTTCCCCAGACAGAAAAATACCACAAGGGCGACGATTCTCAAAAAGGCATTTTTGCAGACTACGTGAATGCCTTTTTGAAACTGAAACAAGAAGCTAGCGGATACCCTTCCTGGTGTCACCCTCCCGACGACCAAACAAAGTTCAAAGAGAAATACTGGAAGCAGGAAGGCATCACTTTAGACCACATCGAGAAAAACGAAGGAAGGCGATCGTTTGCCAAAGTGATGTTGAATTGTTTGTGGGGCAAAATGGCACAACGACCGTGTTTACGCAAGACGGAGTATTTGACAGAACCTTTCCGATACTTGCAGATGATTCACGACAAAACCAAATACATGAAACACGTGGACGTTGTTCGTGAGGACTTGCTCTTAGTCAATTACGAAGAAGAACTGGACTTTGTAGAAGCCGACGAATTTGGAAATGTCATCATTGCAGCCTACGTGACAGCCCATACTCGCTTAAAACTGTACGAAGCTTTAGAACTATTAGGAGATCGTGTGCTGTATTTTGACACGGACAGTTGCATCTACATTGATCGCCTGGGTCAACCTCACCCTGTCATCGAAGGAGACCGTTTAGGAGCCTGGACGGACGAGCATCCCGACCACAAGATTCTAAGTTTTGCAAGTGGCGGTCCCAAAAATTACGGCTACGAATACCGGAACAATCAGGGAGATGTGCACACGGAGTGTAAAGTGAAAGGATTGACTCTTAATTATCGCACCAGTCGAGTGGTGAACTTTAGCATATTGAAAGAAGCCTTGCAGTCTGGACAGGATCGAAACTTTAAAGTGACCACCCACGAACCACACAAGATTGTACGTTTACCCACACACCAAATCGTCAGTCGACCCTTGGAAAAAGTTTATCAAATCGTGTACCAGAAGCGAGTTCGGCTTCCCAACCACTTCCCTTTACCGTACGGTCATGCCGATATTGGTCAGCATATAAAAAGGGACAACGTTCAAGGTCGATAGTTCATTGTGACTACCATTGCTAAGCGAGAAAGATGAATCCATTCACACAGCAAGTATCCAGTAAGAGTAAACTCAAGTACGATGCTGTGCCTTGCGATGGTAGGGATGCCGTACGCTATGACCTTGGTGATTCAGTACCACATCATCATGGGAACTTTGCTATAACTACTACTTCTACTACCATGCCTACCATGGAAAGTGATGCTGTACGTGTCAAACCTGACGGATGTGAAAGCGATGCCACTCGTTATCGCACACCTTTTCACTTTACTGGTTTTCATGGTGGATGGCCACCTCCACAGGAAACCATGCGACTACCACCCTACGGATGTCATGTAAAACTGAGCAAACTCCTAAGGATTTCACCGTACCCTCATCGAAATGAACCTGTGAAAGACGAATATTCGTCCCCTGTGCGTTTGCCAGAATACTGTGATTTTGAAAGTCGATTGCAAACCTTCCAAGGAAAATGGCCAAAATATCTAGGAGGACCTACCCCCGAAGAATTAGCCAGAGCTGGATTTATCTACTTGGGCGAAGGAGATAAAGTCAAGTGCTTCGGTTGCGGTGTCTCACTTCACCAGTGGGAGAAGAAAGATTGCGCTTACCTGGAACATGCTCGATGGTCTCCAGAGTGTCACTACCTGCCTTTAGTGGGACCTCGTCATTGAAGTGACCCTACCATGTTGTGTGAAAAGCTAGCTACGGAGTTAGGAGTCCAACGTTGGACAATCCCTAGACAAGTATTTAAACCCGATGTAAAAAATAATCTTCAAAGATTACCAAACGAATTGCAAGAGAAGATCTACAGGGACATATGGCAGGGACTTGCCAGAGTCAAATCTCAATTAGTGACTGTAGAACATTTGTGTCGAGAAATTCATAAGAGGAAATTGACCAAAGTCAACAAACAAGTCCGATTTATATGGATCAAGTGTGCGTTCGTTCTACTATTTCGCTTTAGACCATTTACATTTGAAGATTTTATTGACATTCTTGACCGTTTCCTGGAATGGCAGTGGCCAGAAATTACCCACTACGTTCATTACTTTCGCTCTAGGAAGTGTTTGACTGACAGGGTTATGGATACTTTACAAGAGAACATTCGTGCTTTGCCTGTGGAATTGAGAGAATGCATTTACTGTGAGTTCGTCAAAATACAAGTGAAAAGAAAAGAATCATTGCATCCGTTACGTCACCGATGTTGGAACCACTGGTACCTAAATGCTATAAGAGGATTGATTCTGATGAGAGTGTTCCAGTGGTCAGACATTGATCAACTACTCGTGAGCAAGAAGAATTGTGTTGCTGATAGTGATTATTTTTACTACCAGGTACACTTACTGCATCGAATTCCAGAAGAAGAGTTAGAGGGTTACCAAAATCTTGTACACAATGTAAACTTAGTTGAAAAGGAAACTTCTGAACGACGTGTGATGTGCAAGTTAGTGACTAAATATTTTGAATACGCCGACGGAATACGACCACTTCTGTGCAAAAAGTACACTTATAGCAGCCGAAAAAAGAGGGTATAAAAACGTTCTACCATGCCACGACCTTTATCATTCGTGATACAACAGATTCCGCGGAAGGAAATCAATGACAGTATTCAAACGGTAGAGGATTACCAACACCTATTACGAGAACTGTCTCCATTGAATTGGGGTCGACGTGTAGTGTGTGTCTTAGTGACTTGCTTTCTGGGGTTTCGTTTACCAGCTGATTCTTTGTGGACTCTTTACGAACAGTACCTATTACTCCAAAACAAAACATGAAAGTGATCCCTTTAAATGTCCACGAGAGACTCATTCTCCTCAAAGCTTTGCGCTTTCATTTGGATACTTCTCAACCTCTACGGGAAAACAAGATTCGTCAACTTTTAGGTACTGAAGATGTGTACTACGACGTGTGTGTAGCTTGTGACTTACACCCTCACTGGACAGATGTACGTGACTGGAAAAGTTGGGGGTTTGAGGCTTGGACTAAAGAAGTGGCACACTATGCCCAAGATTTGTCATCCTAAAACATTAAAACGTACCGTGAAAAAAGTCACTTTTAAACCTGTGGTAGTGTCAATACCAGAAGAACAGTCTGTCACCGAGGAAAACCACTCTCTTCAAGACAGGACTGTCATTGACATTCCTGAAAGACCATTTCGGGAGGACCCTTGTGTGACTGAACCAAGGAATGTACAGACTCTCAGAACATTACACACTACTCCTACGATTTCACCTCTTGATCACAAAAAATGTTTTACAGAGACTTGTTTATATTCCACTATGGTCGTTTTGTTGTGTTTTTTATTCCTGTACTTAACCATATGGCTTTTATGTATTTTTGTCTTTCGTGTTGTTCACTAATAAAGATGACAATAAGCGTGTCCTGAAAAAGTATAAAAACTCTTGTCTTGTCTGTCTTCGTGTCACAAGTGACATTTTATTACACTACTACTACTATGGCTACCTCTACTGTCTCTGCTCCCTCTTCCTCCACTGTCAAAGTCATTGACGAACACGTAAATCGGACTAGTTGGGAGGCCTTGTATCTTCGCCATCCCTTTAACATGCTCATTGCTGGACCAAGCGGTTCAGGCAAAACCGAATTTGTCAAACGTTTGATCGAACATAAGCATCATTTGATCGATCGTCCTCCTCAACGAATCGTGTGGTGCTATAAAGAGTGGCAATCGGCGTACAGCCTTCTGCGAGAAAGTCAAGGCGATTCCATCGTCTTTGTGGAAAGCATTCCTGTCGAAGACGACGGAATCGTGTCTGACCCTAGTCAAACTCATTTGGTTATTTTGGACGACATGTTAGGAGAAGACGAAGAAGAAATTAAACTCTGGTTTACGCGCAAAGGGCATCATCGTAATGCCAGTGTCATTTACATTACCCAAAATTTGTTTCAACAAAGTAAAGCCCATCGTACCATCAGTCTCAATGCTCATTACTTGGTGTTGTTTAAAAGCCCTAGAGATAAATCGCAAGTACAAGTCTTAGCCAAGCAGTTAGGAACGCCTTGGCTGATTCATGCGTACGACGATGCCACTCAAACCCCACACGCTTATTTACTCGTGGATTGAAAACCCACTACTCCCGATTATTTGCGATTTCGTACCCATCTGTTTCATCCCTGGTGCCAAGACGGAGGACCTATCGTGTACACGTCTCCGTCGTCGACTTAATACCCCAAAAAATCTATAAAAAACCTCGGTCACTTGGACTCTGTCTCACACATTGTCAACATGACGTCCCTTCAGCCTCATCTTCCCATTAAATTGATTCGTGCCTTGTACAGCATCAGTCGCGAAAAAAATCCACAAATACGTGCTCGTGTCTTAGAAGCTAGTCTCAAAGAAGTCTTACGATGGTTTACGGTGACAGCACGTCAATTACTGCAAGGTATCATTCAGATTCCACATCAAACCAAACGTTTTTTTGAGAGAAACAAAGTGGCCTTGACGCAACTAGCCGATCCTCGCATCGACACTCAAACCAAAAAGCAAATCATTTTGAAACCTGGAGGAAGTGGATCTTTAGGAGGTGTCATCATTCGTTCCCTCTTAAAATGGGATCCTAATGCTCCCAAAGTTGTCCCAAGAAAAAAGCCACACCCAAACGTACCCAGAAGAAAAAGAAAAAGAGCAAGGGTGTCAAGACCAGGTCACAACCTCAGAAAAAGAAAAAGAAAAGCCCACAGAAAACAGCTTTTACTCGCAAGAGAGTGTCTCCAACAACTTCTCCTTCAGCAGTGACACCCTCTTCCTCTTTAGCGGTAGTAGCCGCGGCTCACAAAGTACCTGCCCCCAAAGTCAAAGTCCAAGAGAGAACGGGTGTGTTACAGAGTTTACTGGATTTGTCCAAGCAAGAACTGTCTCGATTTAGTCCGTTGCGAACTCCTCCACGGCGTGTGTTGCCTGTCATAAAGTTGATACGACGTAAAAACAATCAGTGGCGACGCATTCCAGTATAAAATGACCTGAGGCAAACCATACGGATCAGTATTTTTTTGTGCTACTGCACGTCCAAAGATGTTCCCTCCAAGAAGTGTACACCGTTACCATCGTCGTTCTTCTTCTTCGGTCCAAAAAGGAAAAGGAAAACGAAAAAGACAGTCACGTCATCCTAAGAAGCGCTTAGTCAAACATCGGCGACACTCTCTGAAAAGACACACTCGTCCAAAGAAAAGGAGAAGCTACCAAAAGGGAGGTTTCTTTGGCCCTTTCCTTGAATTCGATAAGATAGGTGACAAGTTTGTCACAAGGGTAAAGGACAGGCTCCAAAAAAAATAAGATAAAAGACGCATGTGAAACCATGGACTTTAGTGTATGTTGTGGATCAAAAGATGTCCCCTCATCGTCGTTCTTCTGTCCAGAAAGAGAAAAGAAAAAGACAGTCTCGTCATGCGAAAAAACGCTTAGTCAAACATCGACGTCACCCCCAGAAAAGGCACACTCGTCCAAAGAAAAAGAGTAGTCACCAAAGAGGAGGATTCTTTGGTGATTTTGGAAAACACATCGTCACCTTTATGACAAAGCGATAGTCCCCCCAAAAGGATAAAAGGCTGTGTGACAAGTCTTCGACGTTAGTGTATTTTTGGTGTGTCCCGGAATCAACAAACAAACAAAGATGTCACCCCGCAAAAGACATTCCTCTTCTACCCCCAAAGGAAAGAAAAGGAAAGGACTGCCTCCTCGTTTGGTCAAACATTGGGACATGTTGTCTGTCCTGTCCAAAGCTCCTTCACCCATGCGAAAAAAACTCATTCAAGCGGCCTCCAAAGATGTCATCGATACGGTGAGCGAATGTTGTCTGAACGTCTTGAAAGGCACAATACCTTTGACTAAACATCAGAAAAATTGCTTAGCTAAACATCGACACGTTCTTCGCCAAATGGTCCAAAAGAAAATACCCATTGGTCAAAAGAAAAAGATGTTGGTGCAACGTGGAGGATTTTTACCCCTGTTAGGACTTATTACCAATGTAGCGAAACCTATACTGAGTGCCATGGGACATATTATACCTGCCATAATTCCAAAGTAAAAGACCAAGAAGATAAAAGGGACCTCTGAAATCAAAAGATCTCAGACGTGATCCTTGAAATCTGATGGAAGGACGAAAACTAGTTTTAGTCCCTTACAAACGATGGATGGAATACCATCGTTGGCAAGAACAACGAACCCCACATTTACCTCCCAATCCTCATTTGACCGAGATGTCCCAGATACAGCACGAACTGCAATCGTTGATGGATCGCAGCGATTTGTCAGAAACGGAAAAATCGCAACGGTACGGACAGTTGTTGCAACGACTGCAACTCTTTCACCAGAAAGCTTTAGACGAAACAGCTCCACCCACTCTGAAAGATTTTAAGTCCTTGATGAAAAGTCCATCACCACCACCACTACCACCACCACCAGCGGTCAAGACAGACACAACCCCACGAAGGCCTGAGGAAGAAGAGGTACGAGAAGTTTTTCAAACACCGTCAGCAGCTCCCATTCCTAGTAAGATTGCAGCGTCCTTGTTGACCCCTTCCCCTACACCGCAACGAGAAGAACTTAAAGCTTGGGTTTAAAAGATGATGTCTACTCCACCTTCGACAGAGGTGAAAAAGAAAGAAGGGAAACCAGAAGTGAAAAAAGAAAAGAAGACCAAAGCCATTTCATTACCACCACTACCTTCCACTTCTACGCCCGTGGCACATCGGACACGTAAGACCGTTTCCAAACCACCCCCTCCTTCCATTCAGACTAGCATTCGTGAAAATTGGATCACTTATTAAAACATGGAGAAGGTGTTAACCAGCATTTACTACGATCCAGCTCATCCTGCTGGTTACGAAGGAGTTCAGAAATTGTATCGTGCTGCCAAAACTCGACTGAAAAGTATCCGTTTACCTTAGGTGCAACGCTGGTTACAAGAACAAGCCACGTACACCTTACACAAACCCATTCGACGAAAATTTTCCAGAAGTCGCACCCAAGTGGAGGGTATCGATCACCAATGGCGAGCCGATTTAGCCGATGTCTCTCATTTAGCCACCTACAATCGTGGCTACAAATATTTGTTTTGTGTCATCGACGTCTTTTCCAAATTTGCTTGGGTCGTACCATTGACTTCCAAATCGAGCAGTGAGTTAGTGCGAGCCCTCAAACTGGTGTTGAAACAAAGTGGTCGTCACCCTCTTCGATGGCAAACGGACAAAGGCACCGAATTCCTAAACCAAGCTTTCCAAAAAGAATTGAAGAAACGTGACATTCATTTTTTCACCACCGAGAATCCCGAAACCAAAGCCAGCATCGTGGAACGTTTTCAACGTACCTTGAAAGAACGCATGTGGAAATATTTTACGCATCAACACACTCTCAATTACATTGACGTCTTGCCACACCTCGTTCAATCGTACAACCAATCTTACCATCGGAGCATTGGACGTGCCCCCCAAGAAGTGACTCCCGACAACGAAGTGACCGTCGTCGAGCGCCTGTTTGGACCGTCCACGACAGTGCCTGTCCCCAAGAAAGGTGGAGTGTTGGCCACGGGAGATTGGGTACGCATTGGCAAAACCAAACGCACTTTCGACAAGGTTACTTACCCAATTGGACCACCGAATTGTTTCGTGTCACTGAACGTGTGCGTGGTCGTTATCCTCCCGTCTATAAATTAGAGGACATGAACGGGGAAGTGTTAAAAGGAACGTTTTACTTACCCGAGTTACAACGTGTGACCAAAAAAGAAGACGACGTGTACGAGATCGAAAGCATTCTCGATCGAAGAACTCGTAAAGTAGAAAAGAAACGTGTCAAAGAAGTCAAAGTACGTTGGAAAGGATATCCTCCCAGTTTTGACTCTTGGATCGACGCTTCGCAACTCATCGACTATAAAAAGAAGTGACCATCATGCCCTTCAACACAGTCTCAGCTACTGCAGTGACCACTCCTTTCCCCAGTTCTTCTCTGCAAGATCTACAAAAGCAACCCTTGTGGGTGTGGTGTGGAGAACGTGTGCCTAAAACTCAAATCATCTTTTTCTGCCAAATCTTTGTGGTGTATTGTGTCATCGGTGCTGCCATTACCAATTTGAGTTTGCAACAAGGAGATAAACAATTGTGGACCATTTTACTCAGCAGTTGCATTGGTTACCTTCTTCCCAATCCGTCTCTGAAATATTCCTCTAACGGAAACAACAACAACAGGAGCCTTGTGTCCAACGTCAGTTCCAACAGTCACCCTAACCATCCTCTTTTAGACACTCCTCTCACTTCCAGTGACTCCTCGGATACTAGAACTGTGGAATTATGAACAACCAATTTTACTTAACGTTACCCAGTGACAGTTCCATGGAGGTGTTTCCCAATAACACTTTGTGCTGTTTCTCAGCCAAATTACCTCAGGCCATCCGATTGGATCACGAAGCCCATTGGGAAGTGGCTTTGGTAGAAATGATTCACCCTACACAAATCAAAAACATCGTCGAAAATCAAAACACTTTGACGATAGAAGTTTGGAACGAACAAGTGCAACAAGTCATGGATGAACGCGCTACTGCTGGTGGTGTAGCTGACTTTATCAAAACACCAAACCCCATAACTAGACGAACCACTTATCTGTTGAAAATTCCTGCAGGTTATTATTTTAGTGGTCAACATTTGGTGAACACCATAGCTGAGAGGTTCAATTTCATGTTTAGTAAAGCTTTGGAGAAAGCCAAAAAAAGTGTCACAATCGAGTACCACAAAATATCTCGTCGCCTACTGATGAAATTTTCTGAGGACAAAGTATTGGCCATTACATTTTGTCTGAATTGTATGACATTTTGGGTGGAGACCCTAAGTTAATCAAGATTGCAAAAGAAATACCAGCCGTGACCAGTAACGTGGATTTTGCGAAATATTTTCGATTTCCTGTAGAAATGAACCTAGGACTGAATTTGATTTTTGTGTACTCCGATGTGGTGGAGTACAACGTAGTGGGACACA
>JAECUM010091102.1:0-15275 GCA_016617855.1 Megalonaias nervosa
CTTGCTTTCTGGGATTTCGTTTACCAGCTGATTCTTTGTGTACTCTTTACGAACAGTACCTATTACTCCAAAACAAAATATGAAAGTGATCCCTTTAAATGTCCACGAGAGACTCATTCTGCTCAAAGCTTTGCGCTTTCATTTGGATACTTCTCAACCTCTACGGGAAAACAAGATTCGTCAACTTTTAGGTACTGAAGATGCGTACGACGACGTGTGTGTAGCTTGTGACTTACACCTCACTGGACAGATGTACGTGACTGGAAAAGTTTGGGGTTTGAGGCTTGGGCTAAAGAAGTGGCACACTATGCCCAAGATTTGTCATCCTAAAACATTAAAACGTACCGTGAAAAAGTCACTTTTAAACCTGTGTTAGTGTCCATACCAGAAGAACAGTCTGTCACCGAGGAAAACCACTCTCTTCAAGACAGGACTGTCATTGACACTCCTGAAAGACCATTTCGGGAGGACCCTTGTGTGACTGAACCAAGGAATGTACAGACTCTCAGAACATTACACACTACTCCTACGATTTCACCTCTTGATCACAAAAAATGTTGTACAGAGACTTGTTTATATTCCACTATGGTCGTTTTGTTGTGTTTTTTATTCCTGTACTTAACCATATGGCTTTTATGTATTTTTTGTCTTTCATGTTGTTCACTAATAAAGATGACAATAAACGTGTCCTGAAAAAGTATAAAAACTCTTGTCTTGTCTGTCTTCGTGTCACAAGTGACATTTTATTACACTACTACTACTATGGCTACCTCTACTGTCTCTGCTCCCTCTTCCTCCACTGTCAAAGTCATTGACGAACACGTAGATCGGACTAGTTGGGAGGCCTTGTATCTTCGCCATCCCTTTAACATGCTTATTGCTGGACCAAGCGGTTCAGGCAAAACCGAATTTGTCAAACGTTTGATCGAACATAAACATCATTTGATCGATCGTCCTCCTCAACGAATCGTGTGGTGCTATAAAGAGTGGCAATCGGCGTACAGCCTTCTGCGAGAAAGTCAAGGCGATTCCATCGTCTTTGTGGAAGGCATTCCTGTCGAAGACGACGGAATCGTGTCTGACCCTAGTCAAACTCATTTGGTTATTTTTGACGACATGTTAGGAGAAGACGAAGAAGAAATTAAACTCTGGTTTACGCGCAAAGGGCATCATCGTAATGCCAGTGTCATTTACATTACCCAAAATTTGTTTCAACAAAGTAAAGCCCATCGTACCATCAGTCTCAATGCTCATTACTTGGTGTTGTTTAAAAGCCCTAGAGATAAATCGCAAGTACAAGTCTTAGCCAAACAGTTAGGAACGCCTTGGCTGATTCATGCGTACGACGATGCCACTCAAACCCCACACGCTTATTTACTCGTGGATTTAAAACCCACTACTCCCGATTATTTTCGATTTCGTACCCATCTGTTTCACCCCTGGTGCCAAGACGGAGGACCTATCGTGTACACGTCTCCGTCGTCGACTTAATCACCCCCAAAAATCTATAAAAACCTCGGTCACTTGGACTCTGTCTCACACATTGTCAACATGACGTCCCTTCAGTCTCATCTTCCCATTAAATTGATTCGTGCCTTGTACGGCATCAGTCGCGAAAAAAATCCACAAATACGCGCTCGTGTCTTAGAAGCTAGTCTCAAAGAAGTCTTACGATGGTTTACGGTGATAGCACGTCAATTACTGCAAGGCATCATTCAGATTCCACATCAAACCAAACGTTTTTTTGAGAGAAACAAAGTGGCCTTGACGCAACTAGCCGATCCCCGCATCGACACTCAAACCAAAAAGCAAATCATTTTGAAACCTGGAGGAAGTGGATCTTTAGGAGGTGTCATCATTCGTTCCCTCTTAAAATGGGATCCTAATGCTCCCAAAGTTGTCCCCAAGAAAAAGCCACACCCAAACGTACCCAGAAGAAAAAGAAAAAGAGCAAGGGTGTCAAGACCAGGTCACAGCCTCAGAAAAAGAAAAAGAAAAGCCCACAGAAAACAGCTTTTACTCGCAAGAGAGTGCCTCCAACAACTTCTCCTCCAGCAGTGACACCCTCTTCCTCTTTAGCGGCAGTAGCCGCGGCTCACAAAGTACCTGCCCCCAAAGTCAAAGTCCAAGAGAGAACGGGTGTGTTACAGAGTTTACTGGATTTGTCCAAGCAAGAACTGTCTCGATTTAGTCCGTTGTGAACTCCTCCACGGCGTGTGTTGCCTGTCATCAAGTTGATACGACGTAAAGACAATCAGTGGCGACGCATTCCAGTATAAAATGACCTGAGGCAAACCATACGGATCAGTATTTTTTGGGCTACTGCACGTCCAAAGATGTTCCCTCCAAGAAGTGTACACCGTTACCATCGTCGTTCTTCTTCTTCGGTCCAAAAAGGAAAAAAAAAACGAAAAAGACAGTCACGTCATCCTAAGAAGCGCTTAGTCAAACATCGGCGACACTCTCTGAAAAGACACACTCGTCCAAAGAAAAGGAGAAGCTACCAAAAGGGAGGTTTCTTTGGCCCTTTCCTTGAATTCGATAAGATAGGTGACAAGTTTGTCACAAGGGTAAAGGACAGGCTCCAAAAAAAATAAGATAAAAAGACGCATGTGAAACCATGGACTTTAGTGTATGTTGTGGATCAAAAGATGTCCCCTCATCGTCGTTCTTCTGTCCAGAATAAGAAAAGAAAAAGACAGTCTCGTCATGCGAAAAAACGCTTAGTCAAACATCGACGTCACCCCCAGAAAAGGCACACTCTGCCAAAGAAAAAGAGGAGTCACCAAAGAGGAGGATTCTTTGGTGATTTTGGAAAACACATCGTCACCTTTATGACAAAGCGATAGTCCCCCAAAAGGATAAAAGGCTGTGTGACAAGTCATCGACGTTAGTGTATTTTTGGTGTGTGTTCCGGAGTCAACAAACAAACAAAGATGTCACCCCGCAAAAGACATTCCTCTTCTACCCCCAAAGGAAAGAAAAGGAAAGGACTGCCTCCTCGTTTGGTCAAACATTGGGACATGTTGTCTGTCCTGTCCAAAGCTCCTTCACCCATGCGAAAAAAACTCATTCAAACGGCCTGCAAAGATGTCATCGATACGGTGAGCGAATGTTGTCTGAACGTCTTGAAAGGCACAATACCTTTGACTAAACATCAGAAAAATTGCTTAGCCAAACATCGACACGTTCTTCGCCAAATGGTCCAAAAGAAAATACCCATTGGTCAAAAGAAAAGATGTTGGTGCAACGTGGAGGATTTTTACCCCTGTTAGGACTTATTACCAATGTAGCGAAACCTATACTGAGTGCCATGGGACATATTATACCTGCCATAATTCCAAAATAAAAGACCAAGAAGATAAAAGGGACCTCTGAAATCAAAAGATCTCAGACGTGATCCTTGAAATCTGATGGAAGGACGAAAACTAGTTTTAGTCCCTTACAAACGATGGATGGAATACCATCGTTGGCAAGAACAACGAACCCTACATTTACCTCCCAATCCTCATTTGACCGAGATGTCCCAGATACAACACGAACTGCAATCGTTGATGGATCGCAGCGATTTGTCAGAAACGGAAAAATCGCAACGGTTGTTGTAACGACTGCAACTCTTTCACCAGAAAGCTTTAGACGAAACAGCTCCACCCACTCTGAAAGATTTTAAGGCCTTGATGAAAAGTCCATTACCACCACTACCACCACCACCAGCGGTCAAGACAGACACAACCCCACGAAGGCCTGAGGAAGAAGAGGCACGAGAAGTTTTTCAAACACCGTCAGCAGCTCCCATTCCTAGTAAGATTGCAGCGTCCTTGTTGACCCCTTCCCTACACCGCAACGAGAAGAACTTAAAGCTTGGGTTAAAAAGATGATGTCTACTCCACCTTCGACAGAGGTGAAAAAGAAAGAAGGGAAACCAGAAGTGAAAAAAGAAAAGAAGACCAAAGCCATTCCATTACCACCACCTCCACCACCACTACCTTCCACTTCTACGCCCGTGGCACATCGGACACGTAAGACTGTTTCCAAACCACCCCCTCCTTCCATTCAGACTAGCATTCGTGAAAATTGGATCACTTATTAAAACATGGAGAAGGTGTTAACCAGCATTTACTACGATCCAGCTCATCCTGCTGGTTACGGAGGAGTTCAGAAATTGTATCGTGCTGCCAAAACTCGACTGAAAAATATCCGTTTACCTCAGGTGCAACGCTGGTTGCAAGAACAAGCCACGTACACCTTACACAAACCCATTCGACGAAAATTTTCCAGAAGTCGCACCCAAGTGGAGGGTATCGATCACCAATGGCAAGCCGATTTAGCCGATGTCTCTCATTTAGCTACCTACAATCGTGGCTACAAATATTTGTTTTGTGTCATCGACGTCTTTTCCAAATTTGCTTGGGTCGTACCACTGACTTCCAAATCGAGCAGTGAGTTAGTGCGAGCCCTCAAACTGGTGTTGAAACAAAGTGGTCGTCACCCTCTTCGATGGCAAACGGACAAAGGCACCGAATTTCTAAACCAAGCTTTCCAAAAAGAATTGAAGAAACGTGACATTCATTTTTCACCACCGAGAATCCCGAAACCAAAGCCAGCATCGTGGAACGTTTTCAACGTACCTTGAAAGAACGCATGTGGAAATATTTTACGCATCAACACACTCTCAAGTACATTGACGTCTTGCCACACCTCGTTCAATCGTACAACCAATCTTACCATCGGAGCATTGGACGTGCCCCCCAAGAAGTGACTCCCGACAACGAAGTGACCGTCTTCGAGCGCCTGTTTGGACTGTCCACGACAGTGCCTGTCCCCAAGAAAGGTGGAGTGTTGGCCACGGGAGATTGGGTACGCATTGGCAAAACCAAACGCACTTTCGACAAAGGTTACTTACCCAATTGGACCACCGAATTGTTTCGTGTCACGGAACGTGTGCGTGGTCGTTATCCTCCCGTCTATAAATTAGAGGACATGAACGGGGAAGTGTTAAAAGGAACGTTTTACTTACCCGAGTTACAACGTGTGACCAAAAAAGAAGACGACGTGTACGAGATCGAAAGCATTCTCGATCGAAGAACCCGTAAAGTAGGAAAGAAACGTGTCAAAGAAGTCAAAGTACGTTGGAAAGGATATCCTCCCAGTTTTGACTCTTGGATCGACGCTTCGCAACTCATCGACTATAAAAAGAAGTGACCATCATGCCCTTCAACACAGTCCCAGCTACTGCAGTGACCACTCCTTCCCCCAGTTCTTCTCTGCAAGATCTACAAAAACAACCCTTGTGGGTGTGGTGTGGAGAACGTGTGCCTAAAACTCAAATCGTCTTTTTCTTACAAATCTTTGTGGTGTATTGTGTCATCGGTGCTGCCATTGCCAATTTGAGTTTGCAACAAGGAGATAAACAATTGTGGACCATTTTACTCAGCAGTTGCATTGGTTACCTTCTTCCCAATCCATCTCTGAAATATTCCTCTAACGGAAACAACAACAACGGGAGCCTTGTGTCCAACGTCAGTTCCAACAGTCACCCTAACCATCCTCTTTTAGACACTCCTCTCACTTCCAGTGACTCCTCGGATACTAGAACTGTGGAATTATGAACAACCAATTTTACTTACCGTTACCCAGTGACAGTTCCATGGAGGTGTTTCCCAATAACACTTTGTGCCGTTTCTCGGCCAAATTACCTCAGGCCATCCGATTGGATCACGAAGCCCGTTGGGAAGTGGCTTTGGTAGAAATTATTCACCCTACACAAATCAAAAACATCGTCGAAAATCAAAACACTTTGACGATAGAAGTTTGTGACGATCAAGTGCAACAATTCATGGATGAACGCGCTAGTGGTGGTGGTGTAGCTGACTTTATCAAAACACCAAGCCCCATAACTAAACGAATCACTTATCTGTTGAAAATTCCTGCAGGTTATTATTTTAGTGGTCAACATTTGGTGAACACCATAGCTGAGAGGTTCAATTTCATGTTTAGTAAAGCTTTGAAGAAAGCAAAAAAAAGTGTCACCATCGAGTACCACAAAATATCTCGTCGCCTACTGATGAAATTTTCTGAGGACAAAGTATTGGCCATTACATTTTGTCCTGAATTGTATGACATTTTGGGTGGAGACTCTAAGTTAATCAAGATTGCAAAAGAAATACCAGCCGTGACCAGTAACGTGGATTTTGCGAAATATTTTCGATTCCCTGTAGAAATGAACCTAGGACTGAATTTGATTTTTGTTTACTCTGATGTGGTGGAGTACAACGTAGTGGGACACACCTCCGTACCGTTACTGCGTGTCATTCCTTTCAAAGTGGATTCTGCCACGAAGGCTGACGAGGAAGGGGGAAACACCTATCACGTTCACCGCGAATTTGTAAATCCTCACTATTTGTCCGTCAGTAAGCCGTATTTCGACACTGTCAACATTACTATAAAAGGAGATCTGGGACAAAATATTCCATTCACCAAAGGGAAAGTCACAGGGAAACTCCATTTTCGAAAACGATTACTCTAACTTTTTGTCAGTCATGTATCCTGTGTACCAAGGAGTTGCTCGACAGCGAGGACATGGTTTAGGTGATATGCTCAAATCGGCCTTTCGTACAGTGGTTCCCATTTTGAAACCGATGGTGACACGAGGATTGCACGCCTTAAATGATGCCGCGTTGACACAAGGTAAAGAATTTCTCCAAAATGTCGTTATTGACAAACAAAGCCCCAAAGAAGCTTTCTTGAGAGCAGGCAAAAATGTTTTGCTTCAAACGGGCAAAGACCTTTTGGGTCGGCGAGAAACTCCTATAAATGCCCTGGGCAATGCTGAGTTAGGCATCCCTGCTTCCCTGAGGCCACAGCAAGGACAAGGCAGAAAAAGACCACGAAAACACCCTTTCAGAGGACTTCACGCCCCTAGAGCTAGAAAGACAAAGAAAAGAAAAACCGTCCGAGAGTTAGACGTTTTTGATTATTAAAAAAGGAAAATGATGCACCGAGAGTCTTGTGCTTGTTCCAAGTCGGAACTGGATCTGTTTGCTATGCCACCCACCATGATGACGATGCAAGAATCCCAATGGGTCGAATTTCATCCTGTCTCCTCTTTGGTGGATTCCGCTCCCATCGAGTTTGAAATCAAAGGACAGCCCGAAGATTACATCGATCTGAATAATAGTTACTTGTATCTAAAGCTGAAAGTGATCAAAACCGACAACACCAATCCGGGAGCCGATGCCGCAGTAGCTCCTGTCAACAATTTCATGCATTCCTTGTTCAGCGAAGTGGATTTGTACTTGAATAACAAACTGATCAGCAGTAGCACGGATACTTACCCTTACCGAGCGTACCTAGAAAATCTCTTGACGTACGGAAAAGAGGTCAAGAACACTCATCTGGATGCTTGCGTGGTATGGAAACCTGACACTGCAGGTGTGAACACGTTTAACGACAGAGCCCTGACAGCCGATGACGATCCTCACAATGTGGGTTTTAACGATCGTCGAAGGAAAATCCTGCAAGGTCGTAGTTTAGAACTGATGGATCGTTTGCATTTGGACATGTGGTTGCAAGAGAAGCATTTGCTGAACGGAGTGGATATTCGCCTGAGACTCAATCGCAGCAGTGTCGCTTTCCATTTGATGGCTCAAGCCGACGAGTACAAAACCATCATCCAAGAAGCCAGACTTTACGTGCGACGTGTAGAAGTGTTACCTAAAGCGGGAAACGACATCAGTCAAACACTGAGCAGATCGACCGCCAAATATCCGATACGACGTGTCGAAGTGAAAACATTCACCATTGCTACTGGACTCCGATCCAAGATCGAAGATCATCTGTTCCAAGGACAGTTACCCAAACGTTTAATCGTTGGTATCGTCAGTAACGCAGCCTTCAACGGAGCCCACGATCAAAATCCTTTCCAGTTTAAGCACTACAGAGTGTCCAAAATTGAAGTCAGTCGCGATGGCAAGACTTTGTGTACCAGACCCTTTGAACCTAACTTTGCCCAGAAGAATTACTTGAGATCGTACTTGTCCCTGTACGAAGCTATGGGGCAACTAGGAACCAACGCCAGTCACGGTATTTCGTACGAAGATTATGTCGGAGGTTACACTTTGTGGGCCTTTGATTTCACTCCAGACCAAGGCAGCGACGAGGGACATTTCCACCCTATAAAATCCGGTCAACTGCGTGTGGAACTTCAGTTTGCAGAAGCTCTCACTGAGATGGTCAACGTCATCCTGTATGCTGAATTCGATAATACCATAGAAATCAACAGTTTGAGAGAAGTCATTCTAGACTATTAGACACAATGGAAGACTCCTATCCCTCTTTAAACAATGGAGAATCTTTGGACATGGAATGGGAGGATAGCGTGAAAACAGAAACCCCAGACGAAGTCAAAGAGGACGAGGTAGTCGTCAAGTCCAGATGGCCAGAACAAGAACAACATTTAGTGTCCTGTTTTGCTAAACACCTGGCGGATAAAATTACGGAACTGAGTAAGAAAGATTGCTATGGATGTCAAAACGATCATCCCAGTCAAATTCAACACGATAAATGTATGATGATGAGTCAAGAAAAAATTGGACGAGTATCTGGACGACGCTTGGAGTCTCATCTCAGAAGAAACCGTGTTGCATGAGTGGTATAAAGGCTTGCGTGATCATTCCTGTCCTCCACTGACTACTCTAGAGATCTATCGCATCGAAGCGCTCTTAGCCCAGAGTGCGGAGACAAGGCAAAGAAACGGATATTTGACAGATCGTTTCAAACAAAAAGTCAGAATTGAATTGATGACTTATCATTACCTGTGAAAAAACAAAAACAACACAACAGAACATGGATACCTGGGAACTTTATTACCTTTTGAACAATAGTTCGTATACTGCTTCTTGGAATCCTGTCGTGTGCGCTATAGATGAACTACCTCATCGCAAACCTAAAGACCATCAAGCTTATGTCATCAACACGGACGAAAGTCATCTTCCAGGCACTCACTGGGTTGCCGTCTACTTCCCTCAAGAGAATTGTGTGGAATATTTTGATTCGTATGGATTACCCCCTTTGGAAGACGATATCATTGACTTTATGAGAAGAAATGCCCAGATGACACGATACAATAATGTGAAATTACAAGGCACAGATTCCATGGTGTGTGGACAATATTGTGTATATTTTCTTCATCAACGCAGTCTTGGATATCCTTTAGAACATTTAGTGACTTATTTTGATCGTCATTCTTCTAGAAACGATGAGAAAATAGATCGATGGTTTTGTGACCATTATAGTTATCTTTTGTCTTTAGCTAGGAAACGTAGTGTACATCAATGGCCTCATGACTTCCATCAATGGAAATCTCACACGATTTCACAACGTTGTCAACCTTGTCAAAAATAATTTGTTTGATGTTACTTGTTACTTGTGACTTATGACTTGTTACTTGTTACTTGAATAAAAAAATGTTGTGTTTTGAAAAAAATGTGTCTGTCGTTTGTTTTAAAAAAAACACTGTGAATATATGCTCTTTGACTTCTTTCTATCCCTCATCATGACATTCGCTATCATAGCGTTCCGACACTAAAACCGAGTAGGGATGTTTTCTATCGCGTCCGCGTTTGAACCATATAAAGCGGGTGGGTCTCCAGTCTGACCATTCACTGTTGACTCGTCAACCTATGAAGATGCCTTCCAGGCTAGCCCAGCTGAACGAAGCTTATGTCAATTTGCATCGTGTCAGGCTAAACCTGATACCGAAGCCTGAAGAAATAGAGAATGTTAGAATGCTCTCCACAGTCCAAGGTCTGATAGAAGAGATGTTTAGAGAGGAAATTAAAAAAGAACAAGAAGAATGGACTGAGAAATACAGACTTCAGAAGAAGCAGAGAGAAGAACAACAACAACAGCAACAGCAGCAGCAGCAGCAGCAGCAGCAGCAGCAAGAACCAGACAGAGGTTTTGTGGACTGTCGAGTAGACACCAAAGAATTCTCTTTCTCTTTTCGCAGAAGCAGACCGTATCCAACAGGAAAGCCTACTGCCAGACGGGGACGCAATCTTAGACAGTAAAAAAGATTGCCATTACTTCCGTGAACAAAAAAAAACAGCCCTTTTCAGGGCTACCTAATACTCTCGAAAAGACATACTCATTCAATTTGCCAAAATTTGTAATTAGAAAATAGAAGTGTGTCTATAAGCACTTCGTTTCTTTTGTCAGTAAAACAAAATATTTGTGTGTTTGTAGGTTTACAAAAAAATAGAAGTGTGCCTATAAGCACTTCGTTTCTCTGTCTTGTCCAATTGTGTCTGTCTGTGTTTGTAAGTAAAAAGTAAACGTGAGTGCTTCTTTTAAGTCCGCGTGTTACATGTGATGGTAAATTTGAGTGCTAGGGAATGTTTACTTTCACGTCCGTGCTACAAGTATATAAATCGGTACGATCGTCAGTCTGGTTACCCACGTTGACGTAGCAGCTGAAACAACATGAGTAGACTCACAAAACTACTAGAACTCCAGATGCACCTGGAGCATGCCAGGCGTCTCCTGGATGAACTGACTATGGAGGCGCTTGCAGAAAGTGACAAACTTAAGGAAGAGGAGGAGAAGAAGAAGAAAGAAGAGGAGAAGGAAAAGAAGCGAGGGATACTACCTCACCTCATGCTAAGACCTCTGTGTGAGGTCAAACCTGAGGTGAGGACAACAACGTCTCCACAACCAAGAGTCACTGTCCTCCAAACAGAAAACTGGGAGGAGGAATTGGAAAGGCAGAGGCAAGAGTGGGAGCCTCGACGTCAGCATCCCAGGGTGATAAATAGAAGAAGAAGAAGGGAACAAGTATTCACTATCCCTCAAACTGAGGAGTGGGATAGTGAAGCCAATCAACCTCCCTCTGCGCTCCCAACCACACGCATCAATTGGGAGCAGGACTGGAGCCGGCGATGCGTGTGTGGTGCCTGCCCTGGGAGATGTCACCATTAGCCAGGTGCATCTGAAGTTTAAAAAAACAGCCCTTCTCAGGGCTAACCAGATCTCTAGAAAAGAGAACTTATTCAATTTGCCAATTGGTGTGAATGTAGTGTAGTGTGACTATAAACACTCACTCTTTACTGATGTGTGTGCGTGTGTGTGTGTGTGTGTGTGTGTGTGTGTTTGCATGCGCGTTCGTTGGTGTGAATAGTATATGGGGGTGTGTTTTTCTTCTCTTCCTTCGTTGGTGTGATAGTATATTGTGTGTTTTATGCTTGCTCGTTCGTTGGTGAGAATAGTATAGTGTGTGTTTTATGCTTGCTCGTTCGTTGGTGTGGATAGTATATAATATGTTTTTTTCTCATCCTGATTGTGTGGATGGTATATTTGTGTGTTTTATGCTTGCTCGTTCATTGGTGTGGATAGTATATTGTGTGTTTTATGCTTGCTCGTTCGTTAGTGAGGATAGTATATTGTGTGTTTTATGCTTGCTCGTTCATTGGTGTGGATAGTATATTGTGTGTGTTTTATGCTTGCTCGTTCATTGGTGTGGATAGTATATAATGTTTTTTTTTCTCATCCCGATTGTGTGGATGGTATATTTGTGTGTTTTATGCTTGCACGTTCATTGGTGTGGATAGTATATTGTGTGTTTTATGCTTGCTCGTTCGTTAGTGAGGATAGTATATCATATGTGAAGTGAATGTAAGGCATGTTTTCCTTCACGTCCGTGCTTGAAGTATATAAAAGCATAGCGTTCGTCATTCGCGCCATTCTACACAGAATAAAAAGGAACAGCAAAATGGATTTAATCAACAAGTTAAGAGATAGTTGGTGCTGGATGGTAGATGGAGTCTATGTAATGGAAAAACTTCAAAAGGAGTGGAGGTTTCAAGTTAGCCTAGACTTTATGGCGAGACTCAAAGCAGCAAGTTATCATTTGCAAATGATAATAATGGAAGAAGCAGATAAGTTGAGAGGTTTCAACTATCCAAAATATGTGAGAGTAGGAACCTTGAAGGAGATTTTGGATATTGTAGTTGAATTGGAATCTTTTTTGGAAGGTATCTTCTCTTTAACAGAATGGCCTTTTGTCAAAAAAGGTTTAGACAATATCAAGAAAGCGGAAGACCTAATGAGAAAAGTACTGGAAGAAGAAGTAAAGAAGATCAAGGAAACGTGGAAGAAAGAAAGAAAGGACAAAGAAAACCAAAAAAAAGAAAGAAGAGTTTGAGAAACTAAATCAGAACTGGATGAAAATCCAACAAAAATTCAGAGCTCTCGGACATCCTGACTGGATGCCCGAAGAAGAAAAGAAGAAAGGAATTATTCAAAAAGTCAGGACATGGTGGAAGACCTGGAGAAGATAAAAGAAGAAGAACCCAAAGGCCCTTTTCAGGGCCACTTCCAATGCCTCGAAAAGATCTT
Organism: Megalonaias nervosa; assembly: GCA_016617855.1. Taxonomy (NCBI): domain Eukaryota; kingdom Metazoa; phylum Mollusca; class Bivalvia; order Unionida; family Unionidae; genus Megalonaias; species Megalonaias nervosa. Next base: position 12,394 of record JAECUM010091102.1, read on the forward strand.
AATTTTCATTTGGTCTCCACCCTAAACGAATATATATATATATAAAACCCTTCCTCTACTAAAAAAAGAAACATGCCACCTGTCGCTTATCGCTCTACAAACCCCCAGTCTCCTAGTCACCGCTCTACAAAAATTTCCATTGACGCAATACAGGCCCAGGGTGTTCTAGTCCCTCTACTCCATTTTCCATTGACGCTATACAGGCCCAGGGTGTTCTAGTCCCTCTACCTAATTTTTCCATTGACGCTATACAGGCCCAGGGTGTTGACCTACTTTCTTGACGCTATACTGGCCCAGGGGGGGTCTGTAATGCTAATTCCCATTGACGCTACGGTACCCCACTATACTACTTACAATCGTCTTTATCCCCAGGAACATTTAACTAATTCCTGCCTGTGTGATTTGAGGAAATCCTTGTTGAATTTTGGTGCAATTATGCTGGAAAGTATCTCACTTTCTCCTGTATATGTGTCTGTCTGTCTCTGTCTATGTCTCTGTCTCTCTGTCTCTCTCTCGCTAAAAAGAGACATTCAGTGGAATTTATAGTGCATTCAAACCTGGAATTATATTGCTGTGATTCAACAAAAGACTGTTGACACATCAGCACTCTAAAAGCTACCACATACACATCATCGCCGTCAGTTTTTGGATTTATTCTGGACTTCTACTGAATTTTATTTAGGACAGTTAATTATTAGGACTTGTGTTTGTAATTCTTGGATTATTTTGGGATTTAATTCTCTTTTCTCATTTTCACTTTGTATTCTCGGGAAATATATTATTTGTTGAAATTTACAAAGCTTGCTTCCTTTCACTCTTTCTTGTCACTTATCTTAAAGAGCATAGACTAATACACTACAAGGCACACCCCCACCCCCCACCCCCCATATATATATATATATATATATATATATATATATATATATATATATATATATATATATATATATATATATATATATATATATATATATATATATAGTCCGTGGTTCTGGAATCTTCTCTCCGAGATGTGTACAAAAAAGTTTTGAACAAAGTTTGTTGTCATTCGCATATTCGTCTATTTTTATTTCACGCACCATACGCGTGCTTAAACTGACATGTCCTTGAGCACGCTTGATTTAGCGCAGATTTATTTCCTGATACGTGTGTACCTCTCTCTTAAATCAATATTCATTTAAGCACTCATAACTTATCAAAAGAGCACCTGTCATCGATTTCTTTATTGGACGTCACTGGTTCGGCCTTTTTGCTGACTGGAAGTAGATTTAACAAATAACGGTAACTCGAGTAAGGGAGGTAATAACTCTTAGTAAACTGGCCTTAAAGAGGCGGAAAGCCGACTTAGATCAGTTGGTAGTGCTTCAGACTCGTTATCCTGTCGTCGCTGATACGGACCATTCTCGAGACCAGCCTGGGTCTGCTGCTTCTATGTATAATTTGGTACAAGCACATCGCTCCCATTTCATGGACATGATATAGCCAATAAAGTGTTAACATTTCGTTTAGTACAAAGGACAAAGAAATGCATGTGCTGCATCATTATCACAATTGTCATCGCCCGGTTTACATGTCAGCCTGACATCGAGATTTTAAAAGTGTACATCCTGTATAGAGCTACACGACTTGAATAGGATTTAACAGAATTTGGTTCAAGTTCTGATTTATCACTGACAGTATGATACATCAACAACTTCTTCACATCTGTATACAAATCTACTGCATACAGAAACTCATCTAAAGACTTCCGTAACCATTAAATACTATAGCTTTGTCTGAGCTTAATGTAAACAAAGCAATGAGGATGGAAATGCAATTAACTCAGGCCTTGTACAGTGGTACCTTGGTAAATATATGAAGATATTCCAATCGTAACAATATAACATGTTTCCTCCTCAAGAATGAAATATTTTCAAATATCTACTAAAATACATTTTATTTTTATTATATAATATTTACCGGAAAAAAAAAACCCTTCAATTTTCACGGGTTTTCTTCATGCGAACAACAGCCTCATTACTGCACCGATAAAATTAAAATTCCTAATTTCACAATAAATTTGGGATAGCTTTGTTTTACAATTTTAGGTTGCAAATCGCATGCTTAAAATAATTTATTTTCTAACAGTAATAACCCCATTAGTTTGAAAATGAGGGGAATTATTTTTGTTGCGATATTTCATGTTCGGATTAATACGGCTCGCATGCGGCAATGTCGAGACATATGAGCGGATGTATCTGACAAACTTCTTAGTGTAACATTTCAATAAAAGATTCTAATTATATTGGGTTTAATTGTAAGGATTTCCTTTTCCACTCCTTTAATCTAACTTCAAACATAACATTTGTTTCATGGCCTTTTCTATTATCCCGTAATTTTGGTTTGCAGACACTAATCAACGTTAGATTTACCCATTGTGTTCAAACATGACTGTGATGCGAGTTAAAATTGCTACTTAAAAAAATGTTGTATTATATTTAAGCACCAGTTTTTTTTGTTTTTTTTTTTCTACAAAAAAACACATGAACCGTTTATTACATAATAATGTCGGTAAACAATACTGTATCAATGTAATACTGTTTGAGTGACACACAGCAACATGTTATTTTAGTTCAGTCGCTGACAGTTTCTATGATTCATGTAGAAAATTTATGCATAAATTAATGCTTTAAGTCAATCTTTTATTTTTTGGAGTTCGTTTTGGGGCGTTGCTTTATGGTATGTCGTTGATCGTTTAATGTACAATAACAGAGTTTGTGCAGTTGAGACATCTTAATATCAGTACATCCGAATATGGAGAGAGAGAGAGAGAGAGAGAGAGAAGAAAAAATGAAATAGGCATAAATATGGAAATGCAGGTTTGAATAACATACATAAGGGCA
>JAECUM010091105.1:0-11969 GCA_016617855.1 Megalonaias nervosa
TTATTCCGTCAGCGCAAACTATTTTAATTTTTGAAAAATAAAGTCGTTAACGGCTAGTGCAACGTGATAGCTTTAGTAGATGGAGCAGCCTAATGTACATAACTTCGTGATGGGGATTACGGATGCTCGTGTAGGTAAAAATGAAAACCGGTACATTTATATCGTATACAACATGATATCAACCTTTATAACCAGTGAAATTAAAATCAATGATACGAAACTGCAGTGACAAAATTCCTCTGGATGCCAGAGGCAACAAGAAAATTAAGCATACTGGTATATTACAAGAAAAAAAAGAGTAAAGTATCCACTCTTTTTTCCCTTGATCAATTTATGTTCACATGATTGTACACACTATGCATGCCCCTTCAAATTGTCAACGTCTGTGTTCATTGTTTACTGATTAATTAGGACTGCTCTGTTGGCTTAGTGGTTGGATGCGGGAGGTTGCGGCTTCAAACCCCGGCCGAGTCATGCCAAAGACTTATAAAAATGGTACTAACAGCTGCCTCGCTAAGCGCTCAGCATTAAGAGGTTAGTTTTAGGACTGGTTGGCCTGGTGTCAGGATAATGTGACTGGGTGGGACATCATGCTACATGTCTGTGGCATGATGCCCCAGTGCTAAACATCACTATAAACTGCCACACTGTAGACATCATAGCAATGTGACTGAAAAATCGTTAAAGCTATGTTAAAAATCCAAATCACACACACACACACACACACACACACACACACACACACACAAATAAGGAATAGCTGAAATGTAGCACTTTTAACATGTGAACAATACAGATATGATAGATAACCAATTTTTTTCATCCTTAATGCCAATACTTGCCAGCTCCACGTCATTTGTTAACACATTATTGTGGGCTTAACACCATTTTTCATCACCTGATGGGCTATACATGACTGCCAGTATATATGGTGGACGAAGAACCACTGACATATGGGAAACTAGAGGCAAACTTTCTCACATACCCATATTGGCCCAACCAGAGGCTCAAATGCACAGGGAGAAAGGAGAGATGTCAGTGATCTGACAGGCAAGCCCCTTAGACAACTCTGCAACCCAGGGCCCCATTCCCTCAGTTAAATATTTCAAATACAAACATCACTAAATTTCAAGTCTGAACTTTAATTTTCTCCAAAAATTTGTCATCATTGAGATAATTTTTTTTCTTTATCAGGATATAGAAATTCTGAACTCATCCATACATCAGCCATTTTGTTTACCTTAGATACAGTGAACTTTGTTATTTTGTTTTAGGAAAAGTCAAGGTTCACAAATGCTCATAACTCTCATAACTTTAATCAAAAGTTTGACAGGGATCAGTCTATCCAAAGACACCAAAATAATTAAAATTGTTACGGTGTCAGATATCCATGTAGGGTTGTGCTGCAGTATACATCTCAAAGTGCTTTTTCTCATATATATAGAATAAAATGTGGACTAATAACCCCCTTGGATCAAACAAACATTATATAAATTAAAATTTTCCCACAAAGTAGTTTTTCAGTCTACAGACCTGTGTTGGCAAACAATTCCCACTTAGGACACAAACAAGACCACCGCCAACATATGTACAAGTCAAATCAGTTTTAAAATCTAGCTGACATTGAAGAAGACATGTATTATCCTTTTGTACAGAAAGGAAGTTATATGTAGAGTACAAGAAGGTTTGATAATATTTTTCATGAGTGTGCATTTTTATCTTTTTCTCAAATTAGTCCAGGACTACTGGCATAGCCACCATGTACTTTAAACTGAGAAATACTATTTGCACAGCTGCTGACAGTGTACTTGATGTGGAAAAATCTATTCACATGGCCATTGTGTACAGGACCTCCTACCAACTTAACCTGGCCTAGTTTAAAATGTTACTCAATTACTGCTTGTTCCCCTGCACTCCTGTAGCAATATAAACTTAAGAAGACCTTTAACCAGTCATATCCAGAACCTCATGTAGAAAATTACACGCTTGCAAAAGAAAATGTCCGATTTTTCCACATTAACTGTCATTTGCTATATTTTTAAGTGAACCAGTTACTGAATGATTGTTTTTTTAATTAAATATCAACTTAACCTTTACTGTGCTTATTAAGAAACTCAATGCACAGCAAATTACCGATAATCATACAGTTTCCTTTGCATCTGTAATCCGATAATGCCGCATTGAGCACATATTCACTCTCAGACAGATTAATGGAATGGAATGGAACTTTACAATTTATATAAATTTTATAGGCTTTGAAAAAACTATTGACAGCCTTCACCATGAATCTCTTTGGAAAATCCTCCACTAACATGGAATCCCCAGAAGATGAATAATGTCATAAAAGTACTTTACAGAGACTTTGAGTGCAAGGTTATGCAACAACCAACTCAGACAGTTTCAGCATTACCATAGGGTTCAAGCAAGGCTGCATCCTATTGCCATTTTGTTTATTCATGGTATAAAATGCATATCAGTGAAACCATAGCAGACATTACAGAAGAGGAATCTGATAGATCCCCACCTTAAGTTTACAAGATCTGGATTTTGCTGATTTTGCCTGTGCTCAACTCATCAGAAGAAAAGCAAGAAAAGACAACCAGTCTGAGACAACCTAAAAGCCTGGACTGAAAGTGAAAATCAGCAAGACAAAGTCAATGAAATGAATCAGAAAACAAATAATAACCCCCTTATCATCAAGAATAATCCCAAAGAAGTGAGTGAGTTTACCTATCTGGGAAGCAAAGTGGCAACAGATGGAGACACTGAAAAAGTAGCCAACTCAAGAATCAGTAAAGTCAGCCTGTCCTTCATCATGTTGAAGAACATATGGAAATCAAATCAGATGGGAACAAAAACAAAGCTGAGGTTCTTTAAAAGCAACATGTGCTGTTATATGAGTAGTATAGTGGGTTACCGTAGCGTCAATGGGAATTAGCATTACAGACCCCCCCTGGGCCAGTATAGCGTCAAAAAAGTAGGTCAACACCCTGGGCCAGTATAGCGTCAAAAAAGTAGGTCAACACCCTGGGCCAGTATAGCGTCAAGAAAGTAGGTCAACACCCTGGGCCTGTATAGCGTCAATGGAAATTTTTGTAGAGCGGTGACTAGGAGACTGGGGGTTTGTAGAGCGATAAGCGACAGGTGGGCATGTTTCTTTTTTTAGTAGAGGAAGGGTTTTATATATATATATATATATTCGTTTAGGGGGAGACCAAATGAAAATTAAGATCTTTTCGAGGTATTGGAAGTGGCCCTGAAAAGGGCCTTTGTCTTCTTCTTCTATTGTCTCCACTTCTTCCACCATGTTCTCACTTTGGCAAAAATTCCTTTCTTCTTTTTCTTTTCTTCTTCGGGCATCCAGTCGGGATGTCCGAGAGCTCTGAATTTGTCTTGCACTTTCATCCAATTGTTGTTCAATTTCTCAAACTCTTCTTTCTTTTTTTGGTTTTCTTTGTCCTTTCTTTCTTTCTTCCACGTTTCTTTGATCTTCTTTACTTCTTCTTCCAGTACTTTTCTCATTAGGTCTTCGCCTTTCTTGATATTATCTAAGCCTTTTTTGACAAAAGGCCACTCCATTAAATGGAAGATGTCTTCCAAAAAACATTTCACTTGGATCACAGTATCCAGAACCTGCTTTAAGGTTCCCACTCTGAAGTATTTAGGATTGATGATTCCTCTCAACTTATCCGCTTCTTCTATTGTTATCATTTGCAAATGATAACTTGCTGCTTTCAAACTGTTCACCAAGTCTAGGCTACCTGGGAACTTCCATTCTTTGTCAAGTCTGTCCAGCACGTAGGCTCCATCCATGATCCACCACCAACTATCTGTTAACTTGTTAAATAATTCTATGCTGCCAGTCATTTTTTATTCTGTGTAGAATGGCGCGAATGACGAACGCTATGCTTTTATATACTTCAAGCACGGACGTGAAGGAAAACATACCTTGCACTCACTTCACATATGATATACTATCCTCACCAACGAACGAGCAAGCATAAAACACACACTATACTATCCTCACTAACGAACGAGCAAGCATAAAACACACAAACATACCATTCACACAATCAGGATGAGAAAAAAACATATTATATACTATCCTCACCAACGAACGAGCAAGCATAAAACACACACTATACTATCCTCACCAACGAACGAGCAAGCATAAAACACACACTATACTATCCTCACCAACGAACGAGCAAGCATAAAACACACACTATACTATGCTCACCAACGAACGAGCAAGCATAAAACACACACTATACTATCCTCACCAACGAACGAGCAAGCATAAAACACACAATATACTATCCTCACCAACGAACGAGCAAGCATAAAACACACAAACATACCATCCACACAATCGGGATGAGAAAAAAAACATATTATATACTATCCTCACCAACGAACGAGCAAGCATAAAACACACCATATACTATTCTCACCAACGAACGAGCAAGCATAAAACACACACTATACTATCCTCACCAACGAACGAGCAAGCATAAAACACACTATACTATCCTCACCAACGAACGAGCAAGCATAAAACACACACTATACTATCCTCACCAACGAACGAGCAAGCATAAAACACACACTATACTATCCTCACCAACGAACGAGCAAGCATAAAACACACAAACATACCATCCACACAATCGGGATGAGAAAAAAACATATTATATACTATCCTCACCAACAAACGAGCAAGCATAAAACACACACTATACTATCCTCACCAACGAACGAGCAAGCATAAAACACACACTATACTATCCTCACCAACGAACGAGCAAGCATAAAACACACACTATACTATCCTCACCAACGAACGAGCAAGCATAAAACACACACTATACTATCACACCAACGAAGGAAGAGAAGAAAAACACACCCCCATATACTATTCACACCAACGAACGCGCATGCAAACACACACACACACACACACACAAACACACACACATATCAGTAAAGAGTGAGTGTTTATAGTCACACTACACTACATTCACACGAATTGGCAAATTGAATAAGTTCTCTTTTCTAGAGATCTGGTTAGCCCTGAGAAGGGCTGTTTTTTAAACTTCAGATGCACCTGGCTAATGGTGACATCTCCCAGGGCGGGCACCACACACGCATCGCCGGCTCCAATCCTGCTCCCAATTGATGCGTGTGGTTGGGAGCGCAGAGGGAGGTTGATTTGCTTCACTATCCCACTCCTCAGTTTGAGGGATAGTGAATACTTGTTCCCTTCTTCTTCTTCTATTTATCACCCTGGGATGCTGACGTCGAGGCTCCCACTCTTGCCTCTGCCTTTCCAATTCCTCCTCCCAATTTTCAATTTGAGGGACAGCAGCTCTCGGTCGTTGTGGTACTGGTAGTGGCTGCGGTGTTGGTAGTGGTTGTGTAGGCGTCCTCACCTCAGGTTTGACCTCACACTGAGGTCTCAGCATGAGGTGAGGTAGTATCCCTCTCTTCATTTCCTTCTCCTCTTCTTTCTTTCTCTTCTTCTCTTCTTCTTCTATCCTTGCTTCCTCCGCTACAGCCTCCATAGCCAGTTCGTCTAGCAGACGTCTGGCATACTCCAGGTGCATCTGAAGTTCCAGTAATTTTGCAATTCTGTTACTCATTTTCAATGTTGACGAGTCAACGATGGATAGCCAGACTGACGATCGCACCAATTTATATACTTGAAGCACGGACGTGAAAGTAAACATTCCCTAGCACTCAAATTTACCATCACACGCGGACTTAAAAGAAGCACTCACGTTTACTTTTTACTTACAAACACAGACAGACACAATTGGACAAGACAGAGAAACGAAGTGCTTATAGGCACACTTCTATTTTTTTGTAAACATACAAACACACAATATTTTGTTTTACTGACAAAAGAAACGAAGTGCTTATAGACACACTTCTATTTTCTAATGACAAATTTTGGCAAATTGAATGAGTATGTCTTTTCGAGAGTATTGGGTAGCCCTGAAAAGGGCTGTTTTTTTTGTGTTCACGGAAGTAATGGCAATCTTTTTTACTGTCTAAGATTGCGTCCCCGTCTGGCAGTAGGCTTTCCTATTGGATACGGTCTGCTTCTGCGAAAAGAGAAAGAGAATTCTTTGGTGTCTACTCGACAGTCCACAAAACCTCTGTCTGGTTCTTGCTGCTGCTGCTGCTGCTGCTGCTGCTGTTGTTGTTGTTCTTCTCTCTGCTTCTTCTGAAGTCTGTATTTCTCAGTCCATTCTTCTTGTTCTTTTTTAATTTCCTCTCTAAACATCTCTTCTATCAGACCTTGGACTGTGGAGAGCATTCTAACATTCTCTATTTCTTCAGGCTTCGGTATCAGGTTTAGCCTGACACGATGCAAATTGACATAAGCTTCGTTCAGCTGGGCTAGTCTGGAAGGCATCTTCATAGGTTGACGAGTCAACAGTGAATGGTCAGACTGGAGACCCACCCGCTTTATATGGTTCAAACGCGGACGCGATAGAAAACATCCCTACTCGGTTTTAGTGTCGGAACGCTATGATAGCGAATGTCATGATGAGGGATAGAAAGAAGTCAAAGAGCATATATTCACAGTGTTTTTTGAAAACAAACGACAGACACATTTTTTTCAAAACACAACATTTTTTATTCAAGTAACAAGTAACAAGTCATAACTCACAAGTAACAAGTAACATCAAACCAATTATTTTTGACAAGGTTGACAACGTTGTGAAATCATGTGAGATTTCCATTGATGGAAGTCATGAGGCCATTGATGTACACTACGTTTCCTAGCTAAAGACAAAAGATAACTATAATGGTCACAAAACCATCGATCTATTTTCTCATCGTTTCTAGAAGAGTGACGATCAAAATAAGTCACTAAATGTTCTAAAGGATATCCAAGACTGCGTTGATGAAGAAAATATACACAATATTGTCCACACACCATGGAATCTGTGCCTTGTAATTTCACATTATTGTATCGTGTCGTCTGGGCATTTCTTCTCATAAAGTCAATGATATCGTCTTCCAAAGGGGGTAATCCATACGAATCAAAATATTCCACACAATTCTCTTGAGGGAAGTAGACGGCAACCCAGTGAGTGCCTGGAAGATGACTTTCGTCCGTGTTGATGACATAAGCTTGATGGTCTTGAGGTTTGCGATGAGGTAGTTCATCTTTAGCGCACACGACAGGATTCCAAGAAGCAGTATACGAACTATTGTTCAAAAGGTAATAAAGTTCCCAGGTATCCATGTTCTGTTGTGTTGTTTTTGTTTTTTCACAGGTAATGATAAGTCATCAATTCAATTCTGACTTTTTGTTTGAAACGATCTGTCAAGTAGCCGTTTCTTTGCCTTGTCTCCGCACTCTGGGCTAAGAGAGCTTCGATGCGATAGATCTCTAGTGTAGTCAATGGAGGGCAGGAAAGATCACGCAAGCCTTTATACCACTCATGCAACACTTCTTCTTCTGAGATGAGACTCCAAGCTTCGTCCAGATACTCGTCCAATTTTTCTTCTTGATTCATCATCATACATTTATCGTGTTGAATTTGACTGGGATGATCGTTTTGACATCCGTAACAATATTTCTTGGACAATTCCGTAATGGTATCCGCTAGGTGTTTAGCAAAACAGGACACTAAATGTTGTTCTTCTTCTGGCCATCTGGACTTGACTACCTCGTCCTCTTTGACTTCGTCTTGGGGTTCTGTTTTCACGCTATCCTCCCATTCCATGTCCAAAGATTCTCCACTGTTTAAAGAGGGATAGGAGTCTTCCATTGTGTCTAATAGTCTAGAATGACTTCTCTCAAACTGTTGATTTCTATGGTATTATCGAATTCAGCATACAGGATGACGTTGACCGTCTCAGTGAGAGCTTCTGCAAACTGAAGTTCCACACGCAGTTGACCGGATTTTATAGGGTGGAAATGTCCCTCGTCGCTGCCTTGGTCTGGAGTGAAATCAAAGGCCCACAAAGTGTAACCTCCGACATAATCTTCGTACGAAATACCGTGACTGGCGTTGGTTCCTAGTTGCCCCGTAGCTTCGTACAGGGACAAGTACGATCTCAAGTAATTCTTCTGGGCAAAGTTAGGTTCGAAGGGTCTGGTACACAAAGTCTTGCCATCGCGACTGACTTCAATTTTGGACACTCTGTAGTGCTTAAACTGGAAAGGATTTTGATCGTGGGCTCCGTTGAAGGCTGCATTACTGACGATACCAACGATTAAACGTTTGGGTAACTGTCCTTGGAACAGATGATCTTCGATCTTGGATCGGAGTCCAGTAGCAATGGTGAATGTTTTCACTTCGACACGTCGTATCGGATATTTGGCGGTCGATCTGCTCAATGTTTGACTGATGTCGTTTCCCGCTTTAGGTAACACTTCTACACGTCGCACGTAAAGTCTGGCTTCTTGGATGATGGTTTTGTACTCGTTGGCTTGAGCCATCAAATGGGAAGCGACACTGCTGCGATTGAGTCTCAGGCGAATATCCACTCCGTTCAGCAAATACTTCTCTTGCAACCACATGTCCAAATGCAAACGATCCATCAGTTCTAAACTACGACCTTGCAGGATTTTCCTTCGACGATCGTTAAAACCCACATTGTGAGGATCGTCATCGGCTGTCAGGGCTCTGTCGTTAAACGTGTTCTCACCTGCAGTGTCAGGTTTCCATACCACGCAAGCATCCAGATGAGTGTTCTTGACCTCTTTTCCGTACGTCAAGAGATTTTCTAGGTACGCTCGGTAAGGGTAAGTATCCGTGCTACTGCTGATCAGTTTGTTATTCAAGTACAAATCCACTTCGCTGAACAAGGAATGCATGAAATTGTTGACGGGAGCTACTGCGGCATCGGCTCCCGGATTGGTGTTGTCAGTTTTGATCACTTTCAGCTTTAGATACAAGTAACTATTATTCAGATCGATGTAATCTTCGGGCTGTCCTTTGATTTCCAACTCGATGGGAGCGGAATCCACCAAAGAGGAGACGGGATGAAATTCGACCCATTGGGATTCTTGCATCGTCATCATGGTGGGTGGCATGGCAAACAGATCCAGTTCCGACTTGGAACAAGCACAAGACTCTCGGTGCATCATTTTCCTTTTTTTTAATAATCAAAACCGTCTAACTCTCGGACGGTTTTTCTTTTCTTTGTCTTTCTAGCTCTAGGGGCGTGAAGTCCTCTGAAAGGGTGTTTTCGTCGTCTTTTTCTGCCTTGTCCTTGCTGCGGCCTCAGGGAAGCAGGAATGCCTAACTCAGCATTGCCCAGGGCATTTATAGGAGTTTCTCGCCGACCCAAAAGGTCTTTGCCCGTTTGAAGCAAAACATTTTTGCCTGCTCTCAAGAAAGCTTCTTTGGGGCTTTGTTTGTCAATAACGACATTTTGGAGAAATTCTTTACCTTGTGTCAGCGCGGCATCTTTTAAGGCGTGCAATCCTCGTGTCACCATCGGTTTCAAAATGGGAACCACTGTACGAAAGGCCGATTTGAGCATATCACCTAAACCATGTCCTCGCTGTCGAGCAACTCCTTGGTACACAGGATACATGACTGACAAGAAGTTAGAGTAATCGTTTTCGAAAATGGAGTTTGACTGTGACTTTCCCTTTGGTGAATGGAATATTTTGTCCCAGATCTCCTTTTATAGTAATGTTGACAGTGTCGAAATACGGCTTACTGACGGACAAATAGTGAGGATTTACAAATTCACGGTGAACGTGATGGGTGTTTCCACCTTCCTCGTCAGCCTTCGTGGCAGAATCCACTTTGAAAGGAATGACACGCAGTAACGGTACGGAGGTGTGTCCCACTACGTTGTACTCCACCACATCGGAGTACACAAAAATCAAATTCAGTCCTAGGTTCATTTCTACGGGGAATCGAAAATATTTCGCAAAATCCACGTTACCGGTCACGGCTGGTATTTCTTTTGCAATCTTGATTAACTTAGGGTCTCCACCCAAAATGTCATACAATTCAGGACAAAATGTAATGGCCAATACTTTGTCCTCAGAAAATTTCATCAGTAGGCGGCGAGATATTTTGTGGTACTCGATTGTGACACTTTTTTTGGCTTTCTCCAAAGCTTTACTAAACATGAAATTGAACCTCTCAGCTATGGTGTTCACCAAATGTTGACCACTAAAATAATAACCTGCAGGAACTTTCAACAGATAAGTGGTTCGTTTCGTTATGGGGTTTGGTGTTTTCATAAAGTCAGCTACACCACCACCACTAGCGCGTTCATCCATGAATTGTTGCACTTGATCGTCACAAACTTCTATCGTCAAAGTGTTTTGATTTTCGACGATGTTTTTGATTTGTGTAGGGTGAATAATTTCTACCGAAGCCACTTCCCAACGGGCTTCGTGATCCAATCGGATGGCCTGAGGTAATTTGGCCGAGAAACAGCACAAAGTGTTATTGGGAAACACCTCCATGGAACTGTCACTGGGTAACGTTGAGTAAAATTGGTTGTTCATAATTCCACAGTTCTAGTATCCGAGGAGTCACTGGAAGTGAGAGGAGTGTCTAAAAGAGGATGGTTAGGGTGACTGTTGGAACTGACGTTGGACACAAGGCTCCCGTTGTTGTTGTTTCCGTTAGAGGAATATTCCAGAGACGGATTGGGAAGAAGGTAACCAATGCAACTGCTGAGTAAAATGGTCCACAATTGTTTATCTCCTTGTTGCAAACTCAAATTGGCAATGGCAGCACCGATGACACAATACACCACAAAGATTTGGCAGAAAAAGACGATTTGAGTTTAGGCACACGTTCTCCACACCACACCCACAAGGGTTGTTTTTGTAGATCTTGCAGAGAAGAACTGGGGGAAGGAGTGGTCACTGCAGTAGCTGAGACTGTGTTGAAGGGCATGATGGTCGCTTCTTTTTATAGTCAATGAGTTGCGAAGCGTCGATCCAAGAGTCAAAACTGGGAGGATATCCTTTCCAACGTACTTTGACTTCTTTGACACGTTTCTTTCCTACTCTACGAGTTCTTCGATCGAGAATGCTTTCGATCTCGTACACGTCGTCTTCTTTTTTGGTCACACGTTGTAACTCGGGTAAGTAAAACGTTCCTTTTAACACTTCCCCGTTCATGTCCTCTAATTTATAGACGGGAGGATAACGACCACGCACACGTTCAGTGACACAAAACAATTCGGTGGTCCAATTGGGTAAGTAACCTTTGTCGAAAGTGCGTTTGGTTTTGCCAATGCGTACCCAATCTCCCGTGGCCAACACTCCACCTTTCTTGGGACAGGCACTGTCGTGGACGGTCCAAACAGGCGCTCGAAGACGGTCACTTCGTTGTCGGGAGTCACTTCTTGGGGGGCACGTCCAATGCTCCGATGGAAAGATTGGTTGTACGATTGAACGAGGTGTGGCAAGACGTCAATGTATTTGAGAGTGTGTTGATGCGTAAAATATTTCCACATGCGTTCTTTCAAGGTACGTTGAAAACGTTCCACGATGCTGGCTTTGGTTTCGGGATTCTCGGTGGTGAAAAAATGAATGTCACGTTTCTTCAATTCTTTTTTGAAAGCTTGGTTTAGAAATTCGGTGCCTTTGTCCGTTTGCCATCGAAGAGGGTGACGACCACTTTGTTTCAACACCAGTTTGAGGGCTCGCACTAACTCACTGCTCGATTTGGAAGTCAATGGTACGACCCAAGCAAATTTGGAAAAGACGTCGATGACACAAAACAAATATTTGTAGCCACGATTGTAGGTGGCTAAATGGGAGACATCGGCTAAATCGGCTTGCCATTGGTGATCGATACCCTCCACTTGGGTGCGACTTCTGGAAAATTTTCGTCGAATGGGTTTGTGTAAGGTGTATGTGGCTTGTTCTTGTAACCAGCGTTGCACCTGAGGTAAACAGATACTTTTCAGTCGAGTTTTGGCAGCACGATACAATTTCTGAACTCCTCCGTAACCAGCAG
>JAECUM010091106.1:0-38471 GCA_016617855.1 Megalonaias nervosa
ACACACACACACACACACCCACACACACACACACACACACGCACATCAGTAAAGAGTGAGTGTTTATAGTCACACTACACTACATTCACACGAATTGGCAAATTGAATAAGTTCTCTTTTCTAGAGATCTGGTTAGCCCTGAGAAGGGCTGTTTTTTAAACTTCAGATGCACCTGGCTAATGGTGACATCTCCCAGGGCGGGCACCACACACGCATCGCCGGCTCCAATCCTGCTCCCAATTGATGCGTGTGGTTGGGAGCGCAGAGGGAGGGTGATTTGCTTCACTATCCCACTCCTCAGTTTGAGGGATAGTGAATACTTGTTCCCTTCTTCTTCTATTTATCACCCTGGGATGCGGACGTCGAGGCTCCCACTCTTGCCTCTGCCTTTCCAATTCCTCCTCCCAATTTTCAATTTGAGGGACAGCAGCTCTCGGTCGTTGTGGTACTGGTAGTGGCTGCGGTGTTGGTAGTGGTTGTGTAGGCGTCCTCACCTCAGGTTTGCCCTCACACTGAGGTCTCAGCATGAGGTGAGGTAGTATCCCTCTCTTCATTTCCTTCTCCTCTTCTTTCTTTCTCTTCTTCTCTTCTTCTTCTATCCTTGCTTCCTCCGCTTCAGCCTCCATAGCCAGTTCGTCTAGCAGACGTCTGGCATACTCCAGGTGCATCTGAAGTTCCAGTAATTTTGCAATTCTGTTACTCATTTTCAATGTTGACGAGTCAACGATGGATAGCCAGACTGACGATCGCACCAATTTATATACTTGAAGCACGGACGTGAAAGTAAACATTCCCTAGCACTCAAATTTACCATCGCACGCGGACTTAAAAGAAGCACTCACGTTTACTTTTTACTTACAAACACAGACAGACACAATTGGACAAGACAGAGAAACGAAGTGCTTATAGGCACACTTCTATTTTTTGTAAACATACAAACACACGAATATTTTGTTTTACTGACAAAAGAAACGAAGTGCTTATAGACACACTTCTATTTTCTAATGACAAATTTTGGCAAATTGAATGAGTATATCTTTTCGAGTGTATTGGGTAGCCCTGAAAAGGGCTGTTTTTTTTTGTTCACGGAAGTAATGGCAATCTTTTTTACTGTCTAAGATTGCGTCCCCATCTGGCAGTAGGCTTTCCTATTGGATACGGTCTGCTTCTGCGAAAAGAGAAAGAGAATTCTTTGGTGTCTACTCGACAGTCCACAAAACCTCTGTCTGGTTCTTGCTGCTGCTGCTGCTGCTGCTGCTGCTGCTGTGTTGTTCTTCTCTCTGCTTCTTCTGAAGTCTGTATTTCTCAGTCCATTCTTCTTGTTCTTTTTAATTTCCTCTCTAAACATCTCTTCTATCAGACCTTGGACTGTGGAGAGCATCCTAACATTCTCTATTTCTTCAGGCTTCGGTATCAGGTTTAGCCTGACACGATGCAAATTGACATAAGCTTCGTTCAGCTGGGCTAGTCTGGAAGGCATCTTCATAGGTTGACGAGTCAACAGTGAATGGTCAGACTGGAGACCCACCCGCTTTATATGGTTCAAACGCGGACGCGATAGAAAACATCCCTACTCGGTTTTAGTGTCGGAACGCTATGATAGCGAATGTCATGATGAGGGATAGAAAGAAGTCAAAGAGCATATATTCACAGTGTTTTTTGAAAACAAACGACAGACACATTTTTTTCAAAACACAACATTTTTTATTCAAGTAACAAGTAACAAGTCATAACTCACAAGTAACAAGTAACATCAAACAAATTATTTTTGACAAGGTTGACAACGTTGTGAAATCATGTGAGATTTCCATTGATGGAAGTCATGAGGCCATTGATGTACACTACGTTTCCTAGCTAAAGACAAAAGATAACTATAATGGTCACAAAACCATCGATCTATTTTCTCATCGTTTCTAGAAGAGTGACGATCAAAATAAGTCACTAAATGTTCTAAAGGATATCCAAGACTGCGTTGATGAAGAAAATATACACAATATTGTCCACACACCATGGAATCTGTGCCTTGTAATTTCACATTATTGTATCGTGTCGTCTGGGCATTTCTTCTCATAAAGTCAATGATATCGTCTTCCAAAGGGGGTAATCCATACGAATCAAAATATTCCACACAATTCTCTTGAGGGAAGTAGACGGCAACCCAGTGAGTGCCTGGAAGATGACTTTCGTCCGTGTTGATGACATAAGCTTGATGGTCTTGAGGTTTGCGATGAGGTAGTTCATCTTTAGCGCACACGACAGGATTCCAAGAAGCAGTATACGAACTATTGTTCAAAAGGTAATAAAGTTCCCAGGTATCCATGTTCTGTTGTGTTGTTTTTGTTTTTTCACAGGTAATGATAAGTCATCAATTCAATTCTGACTTTTTGTTTGAAACGATCTGTCAAGTAGCCGTTTCTTCGCCTTGTCTCCGCACTCTGGGCTAAGAGAGCTTCGATGCGATAGATCTCTAGAGTAGTCAATGGAGGGCAGGAAAGATCACGCAAGCCTTTATACCACTCATGCAACACTTCTTCTTCTGAGATGAGACTCCAAGCTTCGTCCAGATACTCGTCCAATTTTTCTTCTTGATTCATCATCATACATTTATCGTGTTGAATTTGACTGGGATGATCGTTTTGACATCCGTAACAATATTTCTTGGACAATTCCGTAATGGTATCCGCTAGGTGTTTAGCAAAACAGGACACTAAATGTTGTTCTTGTTCTGGCCATCTGGACTTGACTACCTCGTCCTCTTTGACTTCGTCTGGGGGTTCTGTTTTCACGCTATCCTCCCATTCCATGTCCAAAGATTCTCCACTGTTTAAAGAGGGATAGGAGTCTTCCATTGTGTCTAATAGTCTAGAATGACTTCTCTCAAACTGTTGATTTCTATGGTATTATCGAATTCAGCATACAGGATGACGTTGACCGTCTCAGTGAGAGCTTCTGCAAACTGAAGTTCCACACGCAGTTGACCGGATTTTATAGGGTGGAAATGTCCCTCGTCGCTGCCTTGGTCTGGAGTGAAATCAAAGGCCCACAAAGTGTAACCTCCGACATAATCTTCGTACGAAATACCGTGACTGGTGTTGGTTCCTAGTTGCCCCGTAGCTTCGTACAGGGACAAGTACGATCTCAAGTAATTCTTCTGGGCAAAGTTAGGTTCGAAGGGTCTGGTACACAAAGTCTTGCCATCGCGACTGACTTCAATTTTGGACACTCTGTAGTGCTTAAACTGGAAAGGATTTTGATCGTGGGCTCCGTTGAAGGCTGCATTACTGACGATACCAACGATTAAACGTTTGGGTAACTGTCCTTGGAACAGATGATCTTCGATCTTGGATCGGAGTCCAGTAGCAATGGTGAATGTTTTCACTTCGACACGTCGTATCGGATATTTGGCGGTCGATCTGCTCAATGTTTGACTGATGTCGTTTCCCGCTTTAGGTAACACTTCTACACGTCGCACGTAAAGTCTGGCTTCTTGGATGATGGTTTTGTACTCGTTGGCTTGAGCCATCAAATGGAAAGCGACACTGCTGCGATTGAGTCTCAGGCGAATATCCACTCCGTTCAGCAAATACTTCTCTTGCAACCACATGTCCAAATGCAAACGATCCATCAGTTCTAAACTACGACCTTGCAGGATTTTCCTTCGACGATCGTTAAAACCCACATTGTGAGGATCGTCATCGGCTGTCAGGGCTCTGTCGTTAAACGTGTTCTCACCTGCAGTGTCAGGTTTCCATACCACGCAAGCATCCAGATGAGTGTTCTTGACCTCTTTTCCGTACGTCAAGAGATTTTCTAGGTACGCTCGGTAAGGGTAAGTATCCGTGCTACTGCTGATCAGTTTGTTATTCAAGTACAAATCCACTTCGCTGAACAAGGAATGCATGAAATTGTTGACGGGAGCTACTGCGGCATCGGCTCCCGGATTGGTGTTGTCGGTTTTGATCACTTTCAGCTTTAGATACAAGTAACTATTATTCAGATCGATGTAATCTTCGGGCTGTCCTTTGATTTCAAACTCGATGGGAGCGGAATCCACCAAAGAGGAGACGGGATGAAATTCGACCCATTGGGATTCTTGCATCGTCATCATGGTGGGTGGCATGGCAAACAGATCCAGTTCCGACTTGGAACAAGCACAAGACTCTCGGTGCATCATTTTCCTTTTTTTAATAATCAAAAACGTCTAACTCTCGGACGGTTTTTCTTTTCTTTGTCTTTCTAGCTCTAGGGGCGTGAAGTCCTCTGAAAGGGTGTTTTCGTCGTCTTTTTCTGCCTTGTCCTTGCTGTGGCCTCAGGGAAGCAGGAATGCCTAACTCAGCATTGCCCAGGGCATTTATAGGAGTTTCTCGCCGACCCAAAAGGTCTTTGCCCGTTTGAAGCAAAACATTTTTGCCTGCTCTCAAGAAAGCTTCTTTGGGGCTTTGTTTGTCAATAACGACATTTTGGAGAAATTCTTTACCTTGTGTCAACGCGGCATCTTTTAAGGCGTGCAATCCTCGTGTCACCATCGGTTTCAAAATGGGAACCACTGTACGAAAGGCCGATTTGAGCATATCACCTAAACCATGTCCTCGCTGTCGAGCAACTCCTTGGTACACAGGATACATGACTGACAAAAAGTTAGAGTAATCGTTTTCGAAAATGGAGTTTCACTGTGACTTTCCCTTTGGTGAATGGAATATTTTGTCCCAGATCTCCTTTTATAGTAATGTTGACAGTGTCGAAATACGGCTTACTGACGGACAAATAGTGAGGATTTACAAATTCGCGGTGAACGTGATAGGTGTTTCCACCTTCCTCGTCAGCCTTCGTGGCAGAATCCACTTTGAAAGGAATGACACGCAGTAACGGTACGGAGGTGTGTCCCACTACGTTGTACTCCACCACATCGGAGTACACAAAAATCAAATTCAGTCCTAGGTTCATTTCTACAGGGAATCGAAAATATTTCGCAAAATCCACGTTACTGGTCACGGCTGGTATTTCTTTTGCAATCTTGATTAACTTAGGGTCTCCACCCAAAATGTCATACAATTCAGGACAAAATGTAATGGCCAATACTTTGTCCTCAGAAAATTTCATCAGTAGGCGACGAGATATTTTGTGGTACTCGATGGTGACACTTTTTTTGGCTTTCTCCAAAGCTTTACTAAACATGAAATTGAACCTCTCAGCTATGGTGTTCACCAAATGTTGACCACTAAAATAATAACCTGCAGGAACTTTCAACAGATAAGTGGTTCGTTTAGTTATGGGGTTTGGTGTTTTCATAAAGTCAGCTACACCACCACCACTAGCGCGTTCATCCATGAATTGTTGCACTTGATCGTCACAAACTTCTATCGTCAAAGTGTTTTGATTTTCGACGATGTTTTTGATTTGTGTAGGGTGAATAATTTCTACCAAAGCCACTTCCCAACGGGCTTCGTGATCCAATCGGATGGCCTGAGGTAATTTGGCCGAGAAACAGCACAAAGTGTTATTGGGAAACACCTCCATGGAACTGTCACTGGGTAACGTTAAGTAAAATTGGTTGTTCATAATTCCACAGTTCTAGTATCCGAGGAGTCACTGGAAGTGAGAGGAGTGTCTAAAAGAGGATGGTTAGGGTGACTGTTGGAACTGACGTTGGACACAAGGCTCCCGTTGTTGTTGTTTCCGTTAGAGGAATATTTCAGAGACGGATTGGGAAGAAGGTAACCAATGCAACTGCTGAGTAAAATGGTCCACAATTGTTTATCTCCTTGTTGCAAACTCAAATTGGCAATGGCAGCACCGATGACACAATACACCACAAAGATTTGGCAGAAAAAGACGATTTGAGTTTTAGGCACACGTTCTCCACACCACACCCACAAGGGTTGTTTTTGTAGATCTTGCAGAGAAGAACTGGGGGAAGGAGTGGTCACTGCAGTAGCTGAGACTGTGTTGAAGGGCATGATGGTCACTTCTTTTTATAGTCAATGAGTTGCGAAGCGTCGATCCAAGAGTCAAAACTGGGAGGATATCCTTTCCAACGTACTTTGACTTCTTTGACACGTTTCTTTCCTACTTTACGAGTTCTTCGATCGAGAATGCTTTCGATCTCGTACACGTCGTCTTCTTTTTTGGTCACACGTTGTAACTCGGGTAAGTAAAACGTTCCTTTTAACACTTCCCCGTTCATGTCCTCTAATTTATAGACGGGAGGATAACGACCACGCACACGTTCAGTGACACGAAACAATTCGGTGGTCCAATTGGGTAAGTAACCTTTGTCGAAAGTGCGTTTGGTTTTGCCAATGCGTACCCAATCTCCCGTGGCCAACACTCCACCTTTCTTGGGGACAGGCACTGTCGTGGACGGTCCAAACAGGCGCTCGAAGACGGTCACTTCGTTGTCGGGAGTCACTTCTTGGGGGGCACGTCCAATGCTCCGATGGTAAGATTGGTTGTACGATTGAACGAGGTGTGGCAAGACGTCAATGTATTTGAGAGTGTGTTGATGCGTAAAATATTTCCACATGCGTTCTTTCAAGGTACGTTGAAAACGTTCCACGATGCTGGCTTTGGTTTCGGGATTCTCGGTGGTGAAAAAATGAATGTCACGTTTCTTCAATTCTTTTTGGAAAGCTTGGTTTAGAAATTCGGTGCCTTTGTCCGTTTGCCATCGAAGAGGGTGACGACCACTTTGTTTCAACACCAGTTTGAGGGCTCGCACTAACTCACTGCTCGATTTGGAAGTCAATGGTACGACCCAAGCAAATTTGGAAAAGACGTCGATGACACAAAACAAATATTTGTAGCCACGATTGTAGGTGGCTAAATGAGAGACATCGGCTAAATCGGCTTGCCATTGGTGATCGATACCCTCCACTTGGGTGCGACTTCTGGAAAATTTTCGTCGAATGGGTTTGTGTAAGGTGTACGTGGCTTGTTCTTGTAACCAGCGTTGCACCTGAGGTAAACAGATACTTTTCAGTCGAGTTTTGGCAGCACGATACAATTTCTGAACTCCTCCGTAACCTGCAGGATGAGCTGGATCGTAGTAAATGCTGGTTAACACCTTCTCCATGTTTTAATAAGTGATCCAATTTTCACGAATGCTAGTCTGAATGGAAGGAGGGGGTGGTTTGGAAACGGTCTTACGTGTCCGATGTGCCACGGGCGTAGAAGTGGAAGGTAGTGGTGGTGGTAATGGAATCGCTTTGGTCTTCTTTTCTTTTTTCACTTCTGGTTTCCCTTCTTTCTTTTTCACCTCTGTCGAAGGTGGAGTAGACATCATCTTTTTAACCCAAGCTTTAAGTTCTTCTCGTTGCGGTGTAGGGGAAGGGGTCAACAAGGACGCTGCAATCTTACTAGGAATGGGAACTGCTGACGGTGTTTGAAAAACTTCTCGTACCTCTTCTTCCTCAGGCCTTCGTGGGGTTGTGTCTGTCATGACCGCTGGTGGTGGTGGTGGTGGCGGTGATGGACTTTTCATCAAGGCCTTAAAATCTTTCAGAGTGGGTGAAGCTGTTTCGTCTAAAGCTTTCTGGTGAAAGAGTTGCAGTCGTTGCAACAACTGACCGTACCGTTGCGATTTTTCCGTTTCTGACAAATCGCTGCGATCCATCAACGATTGCAATTCGTGTTGTAACTGGGACATCTCAGTCAAATGAGGATTGGGAGGTAAATGTGGGGTTCGTTGTTCTTGCCAACGATGGTATTCCATCCATCGTTTGTAAGGGACTAAAGCTAGTTTTCGTCCTTCCATCAGATTTCAAGGATCACGTCTGAGATCTTTTGATTTCAGAGGTCCCTTTTATCTTCTTGGTCTTTTACTTTGGAATTATGGCAGGTATAATATGTCCCATGGCACTCAGTATAGGTTTCGCTACATTGGTAATAAGTCCTAACAGGGGTAAAAATCCTCCACGTTGCACCAACATCTTTTTCTTTTGACCAATGGGTACTTTCTTTTGGACCATTTGGCGAAGAACGTGTCGATGTTTGGCTAAGCAATTTTTCTGATGTTTAGTCAAAGGTATTGTGCCTTTCAAGACGTTCAGACAACATTCGCTCACCGTATCGATGACATCTTTGGAGGCCATTTGAATGAGTTTTTTTCGCATGGGTTGAGGAGCTTTGGACAGGACAGACAACATGTCCCAATGTTTGACCAAACGAGGAGGCAGTCCTTTCCTTTTCTTTCCTTTGGGGGTAGAAGAGGAATGTCTTTTGCGGGGTGACATCTCTGTTTGTTGATTCTGGGACACACACCAAAAATACACTAACGTCGATGACTTGTCACACAGCCTTTTATCCTTTTGGGGACTATCGCTTTGTCATAAAGGTGACGATGTGTTTTCCAAAATCACCAAAGAATCCTCCTCTTTGGTGACTCCTCTTTTTCTTTGGACGAGTGTGCCTTTTCTGGGGGTGACGTCGATGTTTGGCTAAGCGTTTTTTCGCATGACGAGACTGTCACTGCTGGAGGAGAAGTTGTTGGAGACACTCTCTTGCGAGTAGAAGCTGTTTTCTGTGGGCTTTTCTTTTTCTTTTTCTGAGGTTGTGACCTGGTCTTGACACCCTTGCTCTTTTTCTTCTGGGTACGTTTGGGTGTGGCTTTTTTCTTGGGGACAACTTTGGGAGCATTAGGATCCCATTTTAAGAGGGAACGAATGATGACACCTCCTAAAGATCCACTTCCTCCAGGTTTCAAAATGATTTGCTTTTGGTTTGAGTGTCGATGCGAGGATCGGCTAGTTGCGTCAAGGCAACTTTGTTTCTCTCAAAAAAACGTTTGGTTTGATGTGGAATCTGAATGATGCCTTGCAGTAATTGACGTGCTGTCACCGTAAACCATCGTAAGACTTCTTTGAGACTAGCTTCTAAGACACGAGCACGTATTTGTGGATTTTTTCGCGACTGATGCCGTACAAGGCACGAATCAATTTAATGGGAAGATGAGACTGAAGGGACGTCATGTTGACAATGTATGAGACAGAGTCCAAGTGACCGAGGTTTTTATAGATTTTTTTGGTGATTAAGTCGACGACGGAGACGTGTACACGATAGGTCCTCCGTCTTGGCACCAGGGGTGAAACAGATGGGTACAAAATCGCAAATAATCGGGAGTAGTGGGTTTTAAATCCACGAGTAAATAAGCGTGTGGGGTTTGAGTGGCATCGTCGTACGCATGAATCAGCCAAGGCGTTCCCAACTGTTTGGCTAAGACTTGTACTTGCGATTTATCTCTAGGGCTTTTAAACAACACCAAGTAATGAGCATTGAGACTGATGGTACGATGGGCTTTACTTTGTTGAAACAAATTTTGGGTGATGTAAATGACACTAGCATTACGATGATGCCCTTTGCGCGTAAACCAGAGTTTAATTTCTTCTTCGTCTTCTCCTAACATGTCGTCAAAATAACCAAATGAGTTTGACTAGGGTCAGACACGATCCCGTCGTCCTCGCCAGGAATGCCTTCCACAAAGACGATGGAATCACCTTGACTTTCTCGCAGAAGGCTGTACGCCGATTGCCACTCTTTATAGCACCACACGATTCGTTGAGGAGGACGATCGATCAAATGATGTTTATGTTCGATCAAACGTTTGACAAATTCGGTTTTGCCTGAACCGCTTGGTCCAGCAATAAGCATGTTAAAGGGATGGCGAAGATACAAGACCTCCCAACTAGTCCGATCTACGTGTTCGTCAATGACTTTGACAGTGGAGGAAGAGGGAGCAGAGACAGTAGAGGTAGCCATAGTAGTAGTAGTGTAATAAAATGTCACTTGTGACACGAAGACAAACAAGACAAGAGTTTTTATACTTTTTCAGGACACGTTTATTGTCATCTTTATTAGTGAACAACACGAAAGACAAAAATACATAAAAGCCATATGGTTAAGTACAGGAATAAAAACACAACAAAACGACCATAGTGGAATATAAACAAGTCTCTGTACAACATTTTTTGTGATCAAGAGGTGAAATCGTAGGAGTAGTGTGTAATGTTCTGAGAGTCTGTACATTCCTTGGTTCAGTCACACAAGGGTCCTCCAGAAATGGTCTTTCAGGAATGTCAATGACAGTCCTGTCTTGAAGAGAGTGGTTTTCCTCGGTGACAGACTGTTCTTCTGGTATGGACACTAACACAGGTTTAAAAGTGACTTTTTTCACGGAACGTTTTAATGTTTTAGGATGACAAATCTTGGGCATAGTGTGCCACTTCTTTAGCCCAAGCCTCAAACCCCAAACTTTTCCAGTCACGTACATCTGTCCAGTGAGGGTGTAAGTCACAAGCTACACACACGTCGTCGTACACATCTTCAGTGCCTAAAGGTTGACGAATCTTGTTTTCCCGTAGAGGTTGAGAAGTATCCAAATGAAAGCGCAAAGCTTTGAGCAGAATGAGTCTCTCGTGGACATTTAAAGGGATCACTTTCATATTTTGTTTTGGGGTAATAGGTACTGTTCGTAAAGAGTCCACAAAGAATCAGCTGGTAAACGAAATCCCAGAAAGCAAGTCACTAAGACACACACTACACGTCGACCCCAATTCAATGGAGACAGTTCTCGTAATAGGCGATGGTAATCCTCCACCGTTTGAATACTGTCATTGATTTCCTTCCACGGAATCTGTTGTATCACGAATGATAAAGGTCGTGGCATGGTAGAACGTTTTTATACCCTCTTTTTTCGGCAGCTATAAGTGTACTTTTTGCACAGAAGTGGTCGTATTCCGTCGACGTATTCAAAATATTTAGTCACTAACTTGCACATCACACGTCGTTCAGAAGTTTCCTCTTCAACTAAGTTTACATTGTGTACAAGATTTTGGTAACCCTCTAACTCTTCTTCTGGAATTCGATGCAGTAAGTGTACCTGGTAGTAAAAATAATCACTATCAACAACACAATCCTTCTTGCTCACGAGTAGTTGATCAATGTCTGACCACTGGAACACTTTCATCAGAATCAATCCTCTTATAGCATTTAGGTACCAGTGGTTCCAACATCGGTGACGTAACGGATGCAATGATTCTTTTCGTTTCACTTGTATTTTGACGAACTCACAGTAAATGCATTCTCTCAGTTCCACAGGCAAAGAACGAATGTTCTCTTGTAAAGTATCCATAACCATGTCAGTCAAACACTTCTCCTAGAGCGAAAGTAATGAACGTACTGAGTAATTTCTGACCACTGCCATTCCAGGAAACGGTCAAGAATGTCAATAAAATCTTCAAATATAAATGGTCTAAAGCGAAATAGTAGAACGAACGCACACTTGATCCAGACAAATCGGACTTGTTTGTTGACTTTGGTCAATTTCCTCTTATGAATTTCTCGACACAAATGTTCTACAGTCACTAATTGAGATTTGGCTCTGGCAAGTCCCTGCCAAATGTCCTTGTAGATCTTCTCTTGCAATTCGTTTGGTAATCTTTGAAGATTATTTTTACATCGGGTTTAAATACTTGTCTAGGGATTGTCCAACGTTTGACTCCTAACTCCGTAGCTAGCTTTTTACACAACATGGTAGGGTCACTTCAATGACGAGGTCCCACTAAAGGCAGGTAGTGACACTCTGGAGACCATCGAGCATGTTCCAGGTAAGCGCAATCTTTCTTCTCCCATTCGTGAAGTGAGACACCGCAACTGAAGCACTTGACTTTATCTCCTTCGCCCAAGTAGATAAATCCAGCTCTGGCTAATTCTTCGGGGGGTAGGTCCTCCTAGATATTTTGGCCATTTTCCTTGGAAGGTTTGCAATCGACTTTCAAAATCACAGTATTCTGGCAAACGCACAGGGAACGAATATTCGTCTTTCACAGGTTCATTTCGATGAGGGTACGGTGAAATCCTTAGGAGTTTGCTCAGTTTTACATGACATCCGTAGGGTGGTAGTCGCTTGGTTTCCTGTGGAGGTGGCCATCCACCATGAAAACCAGTAAAGTGAAAAGGTGTGCGATAACGAGTGGCATCGCTTTCACATCCGTCAGGTTTGACACGTACAGCATCACTTTCCATGGTAGGCATGGTAGTAGAAGTAGTAGTTATAGCAAAGTTCCCATGATGATGTGGTACTGAATCACTAAGGTCATAGCGTACGGCATCCCTACCATCGCAAGGCACAGCATCGTACTTGAGTGTACTCTTACTGGATACTTGCTGTGTGAATGGATTCATCTTTCTCGCTTAGCAATGGTAGTCACAATGAACTATCGACCTTGAACGTTGTCCTTTTTATATGCTGACCAATATCGGCATGACCGTACGGTAAAGTGAAGTGGTTGGGAAGCCGAACTCGCTTCTGGTACACGATTTGATAAACTTTTTCCAAGGGTCGACTGACGATTTGGTGTGTGGGTAAACGTACAATCTTGTGCGGTTCGTGGGTGGTCACTTTAAAGTTTCGATCCTGTCCAGACTGCAAGGCTTCTTTCAATATGCTAAAGTTCACTACTCGACTGGTGCGATAATTAAGAGTCAATCCTTTCACTTTACACTCCGTGTGCACATCTCCTTGATTGTTCCGGTATTCGTAGCCGTAATTTTTGGGACCGCCACTTGCAAAACTGAGAATCTTGTGGTCGGGATGCTCGTCCGTCCAGGCTCCTAAACGGTCTCCTTCGATGACAGGGTGAGGTTGACCCAGGCGATCAATGTAGATGCAACTGTCCGTGTCAAAATACAGCACACGATCTCCTAATAGTTCTAAAGCTTCGTACAGTTTTAAGCGAGCATGGGCTGTCACGTAGGCCGCAATGGTGACATTTCCAAATTCGTCGGCTTCTACAAAGTCCAGTTCTTCTTCGTAATTGATTAAGAGCAAGTCCTCACGAACAACGTCCACGTGTTTCATGTATTTGGTTTTGTCGTGAATCATCTGCAAGTATCGGAAAGGTTCTGTCAAATACTCCGTCTTGGGTAAACACGGTCGTTGTGCCATTTTGCCCCACAAACAATTCAACATCACTTTGGCAAACGATCGCCTTCCTTCGTTTTTCTCGATGTGGTCTAAAGTGATGCCTTCCTGCTTCCAGTATTTCTCTTTGAACTTTGTTTGGTCGTCGGGAGTGTGACACCAGGAAGGATATCCGCTAGCTTCTTGTTTCAGTTTCAAAAAGGCATTCACGTAGTCTGCAAAAATGCCTTTTTGAGAATCGTCGCCCTTGTGGTATTTTTCTGTCTTGGGAAAGTGGTAAATTTCGTACACTTCTAACAGTTGGTATCCCAAGTCCAGAGCTTTAAACAATTCCACGCTGACCCACGTTCCCGTCAAGGCTCGTTCTTCCTGAGTGTGCTGACAAGGGTGGTCTTGGTTGCACGTTTCAGCACAAGTACGACACAAGGGAAACATCAGTTTTCCTTGGCAATGATGTGGTAAAACGGGATGGTACAAGTTCGTGGGAGGCAAGACTTTACACTTGATCAATCCTTCGTATTGTCGAATATTGTCCACGTCGATGTGTTCCGTCAGCAATTGTGGGTGCCCTGCGGGAAAGTGGCAATATTTGCACACGTACGGATACAGAGAACACACGTCCAAGTATTTGATTTCTTCTCCTTTCTCCTCGTCGACTTGGTACAGCAAACGGGTGGCATTCGTCCGCCCTCCGTACAAACTGTTCCGCGGGTTCAGAGGGTCCACCAGCTTGTAACTTTCCACGATGCGCTTAAACTCGGGATCGGTTTTCAATCGCTGATCGTACTCGTGTTCCCACATTTCCACTACTTGGTATCCTTGCTCTTCTAACTTCAAGCGTCGCTGACAAGTGGCCTGGTACAAGTCTTCCATGGTCCGTTGTAAAACTGGTTTTTAGTGTCACGTTGAGGGTAGCAGATGGGACATCCGTGAAATAAGCACCCGTTAAACTCGTACACAATCTTGGGGTTTTCTAAGTCCCAGCCGTCTACTGAATACCTTCCGATGGTCTTTTCGCCTCCTCCGTTGCGAGCGTGTTGGATCCATTTGTCTTCCTTCTCACACAAGTAATGTAACCAGCGTAGGGCTTTGACCGAGTATTGACGTTTGACAAAATTGGTCGTTTGAGGACTGATGACAGCTAGGGTGTTTTCGGGCATGAATCGTTGACGATACACTAAGGAACACGCTTTGGCAATGGTACAAGCTTCTTTCAAAGGATCGATCCCTCCGTGTTCCATGAACAGTTCTCGAAATTTTCCACAGCAGCGACGTAAAATGTCTACGTCGGAACGACAATATTTTAACATTTCTTCTTGAAAGTCAAAAGGGTCCGAAGCGTGAATCTGGTACCATGCGTAGAAAGCTTCTCGTTGTTCGGTACGCATGTTGTCGGGGTCGTAGTAGTGAGCCTCAGGCAAATGGGGTAGAACGGCGTGTTGATTGGCTTCGGTATTGAAAAGTGTGGAAAATAGCCTTTGGCCATTTCTGTCATGCCAAACGTTTTAGGCATGCGGCTCAAAGGCATAGCCAAGTAACTCATTGAATCTTTAAACTGTACTTGTCCCACTTGCATGGAAATGATTTTGACTCCGTTCAAAGTGACTTTCGGACGTTCGGTACTTTGTTCCGTATAGTATCTCAACAGAAATTGTCCATCGTATCCCGAGAAATTGTGAGCCATCACCGTGGCATGGCGATGACAATCTCCGTAACGTTCGATATCTTCTTGGCTCCACGTCTCGTCGATAGGGTTTAAGATCCATTGGGCAAAATCGGCCAGTGTGTTCGATCCCCGAAAGATTTTTTCACGTCCTCCAGGAATCTTGCTGCAGTAAGGGCAATGAGTCAAGATAGGCTCTTGGATGCACTTCTCGCACGCTCGGTGAGCCACGCAGAAATTAGGAATGTGAATGCCAGTCTCTTGCATGCATTCGAAATCGAAAAAGATGAAATTCCCTTTCTTCTTCTGGTCATTCTCTTCTTCTTCTTCATGTTTGGAATGGTATTTTTGAATGTAGCATTGGTGTTCCAAGTCCACGGTTTGGCGACAAATGTGACATCGCTTCTTTCCTGAACAGACGTGCGCCTTGGCATTGTTGGTACGTATGCCTTGTCCACAAGTAGGGCACAATCTCAAGAGCTGACAAGCACATTTCTGCTGTGAACCTTGCGTCTTTAGGTGTTGTTGGTAACAGGCAGGACTGACAAACGTGCGCTGACAAACAGAGCAATGCACTCGTTCTTGTCCTTCGTCTAGACAGGGTGTAGAAGCTAAACATCCTGAGCATTTCGATCCACAATGCTTGTGTTGCTCTCGATTGTTATAGCCATAGTCACATTTCTCACAGTAATAAGTGTATGACAGGAATGCAGTGATACTGGTAATGGCATCAAAATGTTCATCGTGATGATAGACGTGAATGTATTTTCCGTCTTTAAAATCTTGACCTCGAAACAACAGAGGTCCGCGCACTTCTTGAGGGTGAACTTTCAAGGTGTAACGTGGAGCCAAGACGTCTTGCAACTTTTGCATTTCAGGAATGCCACAGGGTGTGTCTTTAGCTAACCCCGCTTGCTGTAACAGGAGTTCTGCTTCTTTTCGTTGTTTGGCTCGGTCCGATTGTTGAATAGTTTTCCAGGCTCTTTTCCATTCTACCGTATCGTTCTTGTTGGCATACGTTTGTCCCACCACGATGGCACGGGCTAAACACATCTTGTCTTTTGGATTGTTAATTTGGACGAGACTACGCTTGAGGTTACGCAAGTTGTCTACCAACATCAACTTTTTTTTACCTGTCCCTTGGGGAAGAGACACGTGGGTCATGTACAGTGTCGCTTTTCCGTCGGTGATGTGAAACTTGTCGTTGGATTGTTGCACGTGTTGAATCTTGTCGATGACTTTGGAAGATGTCAATTCTGCTGGGCTGCTAAACTCGATCCAAACGGGAGACTTCAAATTGTCGTGATGAATAGAAAGTCTCAAGCGATCGTCTTCTTTGGCTCGACATTGCCGTTTTAGTGTGGTTAACAAAGAATCCCACACATCGGTGATGAACCCTTCTGCTTTTTCCAAGGGTACGTCAGACTTGAAATCTTTAAATTTCACTGCGTACGTGTAGGCTGTGGTTCTAAATTTTCTGGAAGAGCGTTTGTCCGTCTCCCGAATATGGTAGTACTTTTCAGGGTTTACGGGTGGTAATGGACTTTGATTTGGTGTAGACTCTTTAGGCTTCGATTCTGGTTCACTCATCTCATCTTCAAAATCGCTGGCATGAATTTGTGCCAAGACTTCAGCTACTGTGCGAGGCGATAAATCACGTTTCTGCCTCTTACTTTCTTCTTCTTCTTTCTTTTCGAAATGATGCGATCGTTTCATCTTGACGGCAAAAAGTCAAATGACTACCTGTGAAACACCATGAACCCCTATATATCTATGTCAGACCAGGGCATATATAAAGGGCTAGTGACTCCCCTCTCAGTATTCATTTCGCTCTCAAGCTGACCAGCACAATGGAAGAACCCACACAGATAGAACTTCTGATTAGAGCATTGCGAGGTGTGATAAGAAAGTTTTCTTCAGACAAGCCGACGGACTACTCTCCTTCCTTTCGAGATAAAAGTCAAGATACTTGCTATATCTGTCAAAAGAAAGGGCATTGGGCTACAGAATGTCCAGACCGTCAAAGAAGCAAGGCCAGTGTCAAAAGAAACAAAAGTCAAGATACCTGTTATCATTGTCAAGAGAAAGGACATTGGTCTTCAGAGTGCCCTAAGAAACAACAGGAGCAGGAGAAGGAGGAAGAAGAAACAGAGGTAGCCTTGACAAAAGAAGAACCCAGACACGTTCAGAAAGAGAAGACAGAAAAGAAAAGAAGACGAGAAAAATGTGAGGAAGAAGAAGACGAAGAAGAGGAAAAAAGTGTAAAAGTGAAGAAATTGAAAAAACAGAGAGAGTGAAAGAAAAAAGACACAGAAGAAATCTATGAACTTTTTTAAAAGAGTTGTGTTGTGTTATGTTGTGATATTGAATTGTAAAAAATTTGTAACAGAATAGAACAAACTGAAAAAAACGTAAGTGTCTCTTGGTTTTCATTATTTAGAAATAATAAGGACCTACACTCATACACTCACAACACGTACATCATAGGGTTAAAGAAGGGAATTTGAGTTTTAATTGATTTTGGCAAAATGAATAGTCCCTCTTTTCGAGAGTATTGGGTAGCCCTGAAAAGGACTGTTGAGTGTTTGTTTTTTTCCTTAGAACAAACTCAGGAACGAGAATCAATTCGCTTTAACTGTCTTAAGCCTTTGCCACGGCCAAGGCCTACTTGTGGACTTGCTCCTGTCAATGATTTAGTAGATATCACTAGGGGTGGTATCTGTGGTGTAGTCACAGGGTTAGGTTGTTTGGCTCGGGAAGGTCTTTTTCTCTTGGGTCGTAATAAAGAAGTCTGATACATTTGTTTCAGACTTCTTAACTCGGCCAAAATGTCCAAGAGTACCGTGACCGTTTGACTTTCGCTGTTCTCCTTCTCTCCTAGACTTTGTTTCTTCTCTACTGCTTCTTCTTCCTGTTGTTTCCTTCTTGCCTCTTCTTCTTCTTCTCGCTGTTTCTGTTCAAGAAGAAATGCTTGCTCTGCTTCTTTCTGCTGCTGTAAAAATTTCTCCAATTCTTCTCTCTGTCTTTGTTTAAAATCGTCGACACGTGGTAATGAAGGAGAAAGTGGCGAAGGTACTGGTACCGGAACAAATTCTTGGGAAGAAGATAAAAAATCCACTAAATCCCAGTTGAAATCAACCTCTTCGGGAAGTAGCACTGTGTTCACTTTGGTAGCTGCTGCTGTACCATTACTTCTCGTCTCCACAGCCGGTGCACCCCAATTCATTGTCTTCTTAGGTTCCGTCATGTTTCACAAAACACTACCGCATCGATTCACTGCGCACAGACGCTAGTGTGCCTATATAGGAAATGTGACGTCACAGGTAGCTCTCTTCGGATTGGAAGACAGACTCCGCGAAGTGACTGAATTTTGTAACGCGTGTTGGGATTGGTGAACCCTTTCAATCCGTTTCGATCCGGTCTTCCACTATAAATAAACGCGGTTCACTTCATTCCCTTCACCTGTTCTCGTCACAGAGAAGATGTTGATCGACGTAGAATCCTCTACTTTGGTATCCTCAATGCTGTTCCGTACAGACTTACCCATGTATGTGAAAACAAAATGGACTGTCATCCGGATCACCGGGGCCACTCTTTGGAAAAGAAGATGTTATGTGGAAAGACAAGGC
Organism: Megalonaias nervosa; assembly: GCA_016617855.1. Classification (NCBI taxonomy): domain Eukaryota; kingdom Metazoa; phylum Mollusca; class Bivalvia; order Unionida; family Unionidae; genus Megalonaias; species Megalonaias nervosa. The sequence goes on from JAECUM010091106.1 coordinate 18,209, forward strand.
TGTCTTAAGCGGACTCTCATCTACGGACCAGAAGTGAGACACAGCTTAAGACAAACTTTGAGAAATTTGAGGAAGATAAGAAGACCTATGCGATGTCCTGTATGTTAACAGAATAGTGTTAACATCACATAACAAACAACGGCCCTTTTCAGGGCCACTTCCAATACCTCGAAAAGATCTTAATTTTCATTTGGTCTCCCCCTAAACGAATATATATATATATATATAAAACCCTTCCTCTACTAAAAAAAGAAACATGCCACCTGTCGCTTATCGCTCTACAAACCCCCAGTCTCCTAGTCACCGCTCTACAAAAATTTCCATTGACGCTATACAGGCCCAGGGTGTTGACCTACTTTCTTGACGCTATACAGGCCCAGGGTGTTGACCTACTTTCTTGACGCTATACTGGCCCAGGGTGTTGACCTACTTTTTTGACGCTATACTGGCCCAGGGGGGGTCTGTAATGCTAATTCCCATTGACGCTACGGTAACCCACTATACTACTAATGAATCTTATTTTGATTTCTCAAACGATACTTTAAATTTTAAATACATTGTTAGGTTTTCAGTACACGTGAACTGAAGTGTAGTTGTAAAAAAAGTGTGTTTGTGTAAAGTGCGTTAATTTCTGTTACCATGAAATTACCAATAGTCAATCACAGAAATATTCCACAATGTTAATGCTCATGTGTTTGTGCCTTCACGTCGTCCACCATCTGAGATAAAAAGATTGTATCGCATCTGTTTAGCAAGACAAAATTGGTGTACCAAAGATGAGCTATTATTACAAACCGTGATACCGCACTTTTTTTTGCTTGACATGTCCTAAGGTAAAAAATTTAATACATGTTTACTATACATTACGCCTATGTGAGCTGTACAGTTCTTTTCTGGAACTATAGGCAATGATGTTGGTTGGTTGGCTGGGGTTTTATACGCCAGATTTTCAGCAGCGACAACGTGGATTGTCTTTTTCAAAGCATTAATATGGACGACTAAATGATTACATAAAAGAAGCATGTGTTGTGTGCTAAATCCTAACTAGGTAGCTAGTCTATTTGCTAACAAGAAAGGGACAAACTTTCCCGTGGCGGAGATAGAAATTCTAATCTGATTTGGCTCTTTAACATACTTTTTGGAGAGAATTACATCAATTGCTCTGACATTGTAAATTTTTGTAAGATGAACCAAGAAACGTATCTTGCAGTTTTCTCCGTCTAAACTTTAAAATCTGAGGGATTTCTCTGATTCTCTTACAAGAATGATATTTAAGAACGTTTCTGGACGTGAGTAGCGCAACATACTTGACATTTGAATCTTTAAATTCAAGTAAACAACCTTTCTGTATTTGGGAGGTTCCATAGAATAAAGTTTTCCGGGGGTGGGGCTGGGGTGGGCACATAATTTCTTGCTATGCCATTGAAACAGTTATAATTTGTGTTAATTTATTTTACGAAATATCTTAGGTGTAAGAGACAATTATGTCTGCATCTTCTATTGGTCAGATTAAGCTCAACGGACCAGAACAAACTTGATTTTTTCACTACTGGATCTTCGCCTCCAAGTCGCACAGAGTTTGTAAACATACTGCCCCCAAAATATCACACATATTTTGCAAACACGTGACACAAACTTATGAAATTACTCGGCGGAATATCACACATAACCTCGTAAATAAGAATACAAATGGGTGAACATGCTCGTTCACAATCAAAAAGACAGAAGAATGGACAAAAAGTGGTTTCATTGATAAGGCTGGTTTAGTTCTTTGAAAAAAATATATGGATATAAAAATTCGAACCCAATTAGCAAATACAAAATATTTGCCTGTTATAGGAAACATATAAAGTAGAAATTCTGACCATGTTTACTATTGCTTTTGAATTTGTCATTACATCAATACATCTACTCTCAGAACAAAAACATCATTTACATTATTATATGTGCATCCAACAGAAGAGTATTATCGCAAAAGCAAAAGTCCTGGAAAAGGACTGACTCTGTACTGACTGAAAAGAATTTCCAGAAATCAATGAAAAGACCTTTCCTTTTAACCGCTGAGTGGTGAAACTATCTCGAACATTTTTGAGCGATAATAAGATTTTCAAGATGTAAAATCGAAATCATTTTCACCTAGGACCAACAAGATATTATAAGAAGTCTTTCGATGAAAACCCCGTGATGATCTGACCATTTCTTTATGAGAAATAGCACTAACAAGGTTTTCACAATGACCGATATAGTAACCACAATGCATGTCAGATCGACACCATTTTCATTTAGGACTAACAACATATCATAAGAAGGTTTTTGATGAAAGCGCAATGTTCAAATTGACCATTCCTTTAGGAGAAGTAGCACTAACAAGTTTTTCACGATGAACGATATAGTAACCCAAATACATGTCAGATGGGCATCATTTTCATTTAGGTCCGACTAGATGTCATACAAAATCATTTTGGTGAAAACCCATATCGATATGACCATTATATCAGAATTAGTAGTGATAACAAATATTTTGAAGATGTCCACCATGGTGGCTATATTGGATTAAAGATCAGCTTTATTTTCATTAGGACCAGCAAAACAACATAAGAAGTCTTCGGATGAAAACGTCATGTCGATATGACTTTCCGTTCAGGAGAAGTAACGATAACAATATTATCAATATGGCTGCTTTGGCTGTCATATTGTATGTCTGATATTCATCATTTTCATTTAGGACCAAATAGACAATATAAAAAGTCTTCGCGTGAAAATCCCATATTGACATAACAATTCATCGAGGAGAATTAGCGATAACAACAGTTTCAAGATGTCCGCCACGATGACCATTAGGGCCAACTGGACTATGAAATGAATGTGTGCGTGTGAAGCTTCATTTCAATCTTCGAAGTCGATTAGGAAGAGCAGTATTAATAAACTTGTGCTTATGGACGGACGGACGGACGATAGACGAATGACAATGGATCATCCTATAAGCTCTTATAGTTTACGACAAGTAGAGCTAACAAAACTGCCTAAGTATATGCCATTATTTTGGCTACATCTTATTTCGATACACTACTGTCAAAATTACGAGTATTGTTCTTTCCTATCCTGTATAAAATCGCACTGTCTGCTTCGGAAAAGAAAACCAAAATGTAGTCAGATCCATTGCACAGTCTTCCATTAGTGAAATAGTGTGAGGACTGATATGGAAAAATGTATGCCATACGACCTTAGTATAAGACAAATTTAATTTTTCTTCTGAAACGAAATCATTTCAAAATCTCTACACATTAAATGTAATGTAATTGTAGGTTTTTATCTGCCATACGAATATTGGCAAAGCTTGATTGGCTGAGATTTTCTTTCCAGGACAATTGTCTGATTTTAATAGAGTTAATTATTGTAAGACATTAATTTTCGTCATTGATCTTCTCTCTCTCTCTCTCTCTCTCTCTCTCTCTCTCTCTCTCTCTCTCTCTCTCTCTCTCTCTCTCTCTCATCAAATTCAGGGTTAAGACAAGAAACGTGATTATGAACAAACATGTATCTTGGGGATAAGGGTCGGGGCTATCCCCAGTAATAAAGGATGGTATAATGTACTACTGGTGTCATCAGAGTAAACACCCTTAAAGGCCAGACATAAGGCTACCTGGAAGGGATTGACGCTGTACAGGCTGAATAGAATCTCCAAGAATCAAGATAAGACCTTTTGGCATCCACTGAGTGGTGAAGCCATCGGCCATTCATATAGGATGAAAGATTGGGGCCGCCATTTTATTTTGGACATTTATATAATTATAAGAAACCATTTGCTGAAAAATTCATGTCAATATGATCATTCATCCAGGAGGTGTAATGATAAACAAATTTTGAAGTGGCCACATTGACAGCCATATTGGAAGTCAGAACGATAAAACTTTCATTTAGGAAAAGCTAAACATCGTAGTTTGTTTAGTCATATTGTTACGTGTCTAGGCTCGTACAAAAGTAACAAAGAAAAGAGTGAAGCCAACAAGCTTTGTAAATTTAACAAAATAATTTATTTCTTTAGAAAAACAAGGTAAAAATATGAAAAAGGACTGACGGTTTATGAATCAAATCCAAAAATTAATCCAATAATTAAACATATAAGTCCTATCACTAAAAAGTTCTAAATGAATCAAAGTTTGAATCCCGATGAAGTATCAATAGAGAAGGTGGTGACGTCTTCGATAACCTGTTTTGTGTTATCGTGTCAACAATTCCTTGTTGAATCACCAAGAATAATATTCCGGCTTGAGAATTCCGAATAATTTTCAGTAAATGTCTTTGTCCAAGAATTTTGATGAGCACTAGATAAAGTCTCCAGGGAAAATAAATTATTAATTCCGAAAAATAGAAAAATTTAAATCAAACTGGCAACAACAAAATAAATACCTTTGAGCCCGAAGGTATGAATTACGACTGACTAGAAAAACACTATGATACGTCACTTTAACTCTAACTACAACGCAGAACGAACTACATGATAGGGTTACGTGATCACTTCCTTTCGAGAAGCCATGTACGGATTCGATTGTACTGAACGAATCTTACTATAAGATTCAATAATAAAAAATTTTAAAAAAGTTGTTTACAACAGAGCTGAAACTGGCCCTGAAATCTAGGTTACCAACAGATACAATGTTTCTACGAACTGCGTATTTAGCAGGTTTAACAGAACTGAACTGAATTTTCTGGAAAAATGTCAAATCCAGTGAATAAAGATATCATTACAATAACATGTAATGAAATAAAATAAAATAAAAAAGAAATTTAAAACTAACACACAAGTAATTAAATTGCATATACGTAACAGATATGACCATCTGTTTAGTTGTAGAGATAGAAATTGTTATAAAAATGGCTACCGCCTTGTTTGTTTAAAATAATATTCTGAATATCTGCAAAATATATTGTACAGAAATATTACCATAAAAATTTAAAATATTCTCAAACAAAGAAAACAATATCAGCAGAATATGTTATATACATCATAGCTGCGATCAATAATTCTTTTCCTACTCAGTGTTTTGGTCTCATACAAAGAGGAATCTTCACGAAATATATTATATTCAGTATAGTCGCGACCTAAATAATATTGGCCTGACTGACGCACTTCATGAGAACTACACTTTCGTGGCTAGCACGGATTATACTCGTATTGCTTTCTAATCCAGAGTTTGATAATAGTGGTTAGTGCGGTCGTTGATTTCGGTTAAAGTCTTCTATCAAACATGACTTTCCTCCCGTGGCAACTTCCCGGGAGGGGGGTGGGGGTGGGGGAGAAGGCTTTGAGCTAGATCAATAACAGAAATCTTAATTCCTTATAATTATACTATTCAAGGAAAAGTCCACCAAGCCGAGTGTGGTTGAAACATACGATTGGAAATAAATCCTGACTTATCACAGAACGTTAAAACACGCAGTTAATATAGAAACGTACACCAATCGAATAAGACTAGACTGAATATGATTAAGAACTATTATTGCATACGTCCGTATATTTAATTAAGAAATATTATTATATATATTTTAAATAAGAACATTTCCTAACAAATAAAAATTAAAATAGTTGAAAAAAAATTTAAGCATATTTGTTAAAAAAATTATCGACGAATTAGAAATCAAATGCGAGTCTTGAAAGCTACATAAGCTGATTTAACATTTCAACCTGTCGCGACTCTTGTATATACTCTCTGTCTGAGAAGTCTTCTTCTAGTGAAAGCGTTCTTATTCAGGGAGTAGAGTGCATCTTTGTTAATGTTCCTCTCCGTTGTGTCAGTTTGGCAGGCTTAGTCTCAGGACCCGTGATAGTCGTAGCAGTGACTTCTTTATCTATCCAAGGCATTCATGTATTAATAGGTAATGACCTCGCTGGAGATATTGTTGTGGTTAATCCACTTATAACGGACAAGGATTGTTTAGATCACAAAGATTATCTTATTGAAAGTGAAATCCATGATATATATCCTACTTGTGCAGTTGCCATACATATGGCAAAACAGCTCTTGAGAATGATGTTGATCAGAAAATTATTCCTTTATCTGACACATTTCTTGGTCAGGCTTTTTCATGAGGTCAATTCTGCTCCTCATATTGATAAATCATTCGATACTGATCACAGTGATCCTCTTTTAACTACTCATTCTCTCTATTCTAATCAGGGTGACAAAAGACAATCTCTTATTGTCGAACAGGAACAAGAACCTGAGACCTCCTATTTGTTTCATAGGGCTATTAGCGAAACTGAAGCCATACAAGTCTCAGTTTGCTATTTTGTTAAAAGTGTGGCTCTTATGAGAAAATGGATACCACCTTAAATACCCGATAGTGACGAGTAGACTGTGAGCTATCAAAATGGCATTCCGAAGTCACATCGAAAGGACATTCTTAGTCTAGCCCATGTAACAACTTTGGTTGGTCATTTAGGAGTCAGTAATACTTATTATAAGATCTTGAATCATCTTTTATTGGCCAAAATTAAAAGTAATATTTCTAAACAGTGTAAATCTTGTCACACTTGTCAAATGGTAGGAAAAGACAATCAGAAGCTACCTAAGGTTCATCTGCAGCCTATTCCTGCATTTGAAGATATATTTAGCAGAATAATGGTAGATTGTGTCGGTCCCTTAACTAAGACCAAGTAGAAGTCAGGCAACAAATACTTGTTAAGCATGATGTGTGCATACATAAGATGTCCAGTGGCAATTCCTTTGAGGAATATGAAAACTTAAACGATAGGAAAAAAGTTTTTGAACACACATTTTGGCATTCCTAAACCTGTACAGTCTGAACAAGGGTAAAATTTTATGTCTGGAATTTTCATCCAACAGTTTAAATCTTCTGCCTATCACTCTGAAAATCAAGGGGCATTGGAAAATTTCAACAAACTTTGAAGAATGTGACTCTGTCATATTGTTTTGATACAGGAAAAGATTGATACAAGAGTGTTCTTGTCCTGTTCTTTGCTGTTTGGAAATCAGTTCATGGGTTTTCGTCCTTTTGTACTAGTTTTTGGACATACTGTCCGGGACCAATGAAATTATTAAAACTTCTTTCAAATGAAGATTCCAAGACTAATCTTGTTAACTATGTCTCTGATTTCAAATATAAGTTGTCAAGGGCTTGTGAAGCAGCAAAAATTGATCTTCACTCTGCTCAGTAAAAAATGAAATTAAGTGTGACAGAAACACAAAGGAAATGAATTTTCAGCCTGGTGATGGAATTCTGGCTGTCTTGCACATGCCTCAAAATCCTCTTCGTGCTAAATTTCTTGGTTCTTATACAATTGAAAAGAAAGTAAATGAATCAACTTGTCTCATTAGCATTCCCGACAGGCGGAAAGAGAAATAACTGTGTCATATAAAAATGTTACAGTAGTATTTTGCCCAGTTAATCAAACAATTTAGCTGTGCATGTCCCACACAGTGAGGATGTAAACAATGGAATGCAATATGATTGTAGTGATTTTGGTTTAACCAGTCTTTGGAATTAATAAATATTAAACAATCTCGACCAGAGACGTTCACAAACAACCACAAGAAAAGAGTGAACTAAAACAGCTATCATTTGAATATGAGCACTTGTTTCCAGACGTTTCAACATGAACAAATAATATCGACGATTTCACTGAGATTGTATATTTCACACCTTTGAAACAGCATCCTCACAGGATGAATTCACTCAAACAAGAATATTTGAACAAAATACAGTATTTGCTGGAAAATGGTGTCATAGGAACAAGTTAAAATGACTGGAGTTTGCCATGTATTATTGTGTCTAAACCAGATTATACATTTCGTATACGTACTGACTATAGAAAAGTCAACAGTGTAACCCCCTCAAAAAGATTCATTTTGAATGTCAAAAATTGATTACTGCATTGACAAGATTGGAAATGCAAAATGTCACCAAGTTTGAAATTTTATAAGAATTCTAGCAAATTCGACTCACGAAAAGAGGAAAGGAAATTTCTACATTTGCAACTCCAGATGGATTTTATCAATATAAAGTGATGCCGTTTGGTATGAACAATTTTCCTTCAACATTCTAGTATTTAATGAACATGATAACATCTGGTCTAGATAATTTTGACTTATACATCAATACCAACATCATCTACAATGATACCCAGAAAGATTACTTGGAAACATTCTTAAATTCGTTGATCGACTCAATGATACAAATCTTACAATTAATTTAGGTAAAAGTGAGTTTTGACCTGCTTGTGCTACATTTGCAGGACATATAGTATTAAACCTGTAGAAGAAAAGGATAACGTTATCTCTTAATTTCCTGTGCCTACCAGTAAAAAGCAACTTATGCAGTTTGGACGTATGGCTGGATATTAATCGGAAATTCTGCTCAAATGTTTCCAAAACTGCTGAGCTCTGATATGTTTGTAGCGTAAGAAATACAAGTTTAATTGGTCTGACAAATGTCAGGAGGCTTTTGATAAATTAAAGGCCACACTTAAGAGCGAACCGGTTCTTTCAGTTCCAAATTTCAGTCAATTATGTAAAATGTCTATTGATGCAAGTGATGTAGGGGCTGTAAGAGTATTGATTCAAGAAGATGAAAATGGTGTGGATCATCCATTGTTTTATTTCTCTAAAATAATTAAACAAGTATGGGAGAAATTATTCCACTAATGAGAAGGAATGTCAAGCCTTGATATTGGCTTGGCAAATTTATGAAGTCTTTGTTAGTTCAGCTCCTTCTCCAGTTATTCCATTCAGTTTCCCAAACACTCTTACATTCATCAACAAAATGAAAAACAAACATCAGAGATTGTTGAGATAAAGTTTGATGTTGTAGGAAAACGACAATGATATTAAGCAGATCAAGGGGAAAAATAATCTGATTTTATGCATTTTCACGTGTATAGAAGTATTATATCACTTTGTTTTGTATATATTTTGTGTCATTCATAAGAGTCTTCCTATGTAGTTTTGATTATTATAGTATCATGTATACATTTCCTCAATATGTAAAAGAATGCTTTATTTTATAAATCTTTCTTTGTCTATATGAGGGGAGGTGTTATGTATATTTAGTTTGTATGATGTGCTAGATCTTTCTCCATGATTGAGGATAGAATTTTTTATGTGTACCTAATTTGTGTCATGTTTTTAAGTTATAAATAAGTTATTTACTGATATTTGGGTACAAGGTCGAGTCTTTTTTGCAAACTTAGAATGTTCTGGAAGTGAATTTGTGATCCACATCCTGGTCCTTTTTATCGTGTCTTAGGTTTTATCTGAGGTTGTAGTAAATAAAATGATTCACTCCTGTTTTAATATCAGTCTGTAGAAAGAACGTCGAGTTGTGTTCAGATATAATTTTTGAGGAATCATTTATTTAAATTATTCGTTGAAATTACAAAGTGCTCATTGACTTTTTGGACTAAACACTATTTTGGGATTAGCGTGAATTCATTCAAAGACATTCTGTATTACATGATTATGATACATTAAGCCTGTTGGTACATCAATCTATTCAGGACTATTGGTATATCAGCACGTTCAATATTGGAATTCATTCTATACTTTTGGACTTGCAATAGACCTTTAAGGATTATTTAACATTTAATTGACAAGACTGTTAGTTCTTCTTAAATTTTCAGCTTGTAACTTTAGAGTAATAAATTCTTCGTTAACGTTAATAAACTTGTTGGTTTCGCTTCTTTTCTGTTACTTAGTTTAAGACCACAGAGTTGTAACAATGTCTAAAGCGGTTCGACTTATCCAAGCGGTTCAATTACCACCCCCATCCCAAACAAACCTATATGTGTATAATCATGTTTTTGAGCATAGATCACCGGTGAAGAATATCTCCATATTTCATAGCACAGGTGTTATCTTACAGCAAATAACGTTTGAATGGCTCATCAAAATATTGCATTGTTTGTAATACGTTATTATATGCATGACGTCACGTTTCCCTGCATTTATTGTATCACTTATCAATAATTATGTAAATGATCTGAGTTTAACCTCATTAGCAAATTTACATTGAATATTTATTTCTTCTGTATTTAAAACCGAACATAATACGTTCTCTCTAAATATGAAGATATATTAAATGTATATTTATGTACTCGCTATGAAGGAAATAATATTTCTTTGTTGGGGTGGGTGGGACTTTTTCCTCGAGGAAAACATTCTGAAGAAAGCTTACGTCCAATAAAAACGTATTGTATGGCATTACACTGTCCATTTGATGTTGTAGCGTTTAACGACATATTATCACAATAGTGGCTATATGATGTCAACTAATGGTATACTCCGATGCAATATCAGTACCGACTCGGAGCCATTATGGTTATAACCTACGCCTTGAAGCCAGGATTGAGAGAACACAATTTTTAAGTTTTAGTGATATATCAGTGTTGGATACGTGTTCACCGATGCATATAAAGAGTCTATTGAACTTTATCATTCATACAATGCTTTCTCGTTTAGCTTTTCTGGGACAGATGTCATCAAGAATGCATGCATGAATTATTATTATTATTATTATTATTATTATTATTATTATAAAATTCAAAGGGATAAAGATTTCTTTCTTGATCCCTGGGTCCCGGACGTTCGAAATAAAACGTTTGCTGATCCGGATCTATCTATCTATTCCGGTTTACAGCGTTATATTTCCGATGGTACCTTCCACAGTACTTTTTACTTTTTCACTGTACCGGAACTTTGGTAGTTTCCGTCTGCAAGGAATGTACAGAAAATCCCGAGTAATCTTGTTACGAGTTGAATGATATTAACAGCACGATTTCATGACAAAATAATTGAAAATAAAATTATATTTTTTTACAAAGCAATTGTATTTGTCACACGTTATTTACAAACGAATGTTGATATGTTAGGTTCACGTATTCCTTTGATCTTCGGAAGAGCAGTTGTTCTCTGTTTGAATGTTGCACAATTTCTGAAATCCAACTATTTATTTCATTTGTTGGGTGTGTGTTATGTTTACTGCTCTCTCTGATAGATATCTTGTCGGGTATTCCCTGCATATTATATCAATAATGTAACTAGTGATTGTCAACACTTCCTAGTCTTATCAACATCACAATGTAAAGCACAATGTCTTTCACAGGATGGCATCTATAGCGTAAGCTTAGTCGTCGTACTTTAATTACAATTTTGATATTATAACTTATTCAACAAGTAACACGTACATAGAAAATTCATTTGCTATAAGGTGCTGACCATATAAATCTTGGAGGGGAGGCTGCAATTTTCTATTGAGACGAAATATTTTATATTCGTTTATCTCAAGATAATATATTTTTTTCTCCAAATAATATAACAGATATAATAGGGTGTTATTTTGCTATAAATCAGTGCAAGCTATTTTCCACCAAAATATTGACAGACAGAAATTTAAAACAGAGTCAGGCCACTGCCAGAACATTGTTAGTTCATAATATAATTGCGGTATACCATGGTACGTATCGCGGAATGCTATGTAAGTCTCAATTCTAAAATATCAAAGCCCAGAGAAGGAGAAAAAAGATCTACTTACCATCATCAGTCATAGAGAATCTAAGGATGCTGAGAACTAACAGAAACGTTGCCTCCGTGTTTACTCGCATGTATGAGGGCATTTTTAAAACTGAGATTGGTGGTTTATGGATTACAGTACTATTACGGTTTGCCTGATGTCGGACTTAACACGCAGTTACTCTAACCGTACACCCGTATTGGGAATGAGGCAAGTGTGGAATTGTACACTTATATACTGTGATATTCGACTAATTCACCCTGTTTAAAGTTACTTGTTGTTACCGGATAAAGCTGGTTGCATTTGACGATTAATGTCGTATATATTCATGAGTGAGACACATTACTAACTTCAACTTCATACTTTATTCAAACAAAATAAAGCAAAACACACACACACACACACACACACACACACACACACATATGAAACCAGCCATTTATGTTACATAATTAATAAGTTACACATGCATTCCTTTATGGTGTGACCTACAGATACCCTATATCGATCCGTTGCAAAACATAAATTTTCCAAGGTATGGGACACAGTATTCACAGGACGGCAATGCATGTGTCCTGCAATGTCAGAAAATGTGTGTGTAATTGCAGCGTTTTAAGCTGACCGGTTCCAAAAGGTCAGGTTGCCTCGGGCTTAAAAACGAGATTAGAAATTACAAAGAGAATAAGGTTGTTTAGTGAGCAATAAATACTGTATGATGCCATTTCCTCATTTGTCATTGCGCCATCGGCCTGACTGGTGTCGGACAAAAATATCATACAGCGTTCAGTAAACTTTATTGGCTATTATTGTTGTCATCTTTATCTAAGTGATCACTTTTGTGTGTTGTCCAAGAAGGTCTTGAAAATAATTTTTGTGAAACGATGTTGTTATGGAAACTGGACTGACTGTTCCAGCCTCCATCCATTCTTTTACCCGGCAAAGATATGTGAGGATAATAATAATTATAACTATTATTATTATTATTATTATTATCATTATTATTATTATTATTTTTGTTGTTGTTGTTGTTGTTGTTTAATTTGATCTCTGTATGATTATATTTGTAAATCTTTGGATTTGAATTACAAATATAAAGTACATTTTAATAATAAAAAACTTCAAATTTGATCGTAAAAGCCCCAACATTCTTCGGAAAAATCCTGTTATTTTAACTGACAGTATAAAATGTTTTCCCTATGTTAGAGAACAAGCTACTTCATTTAATTGCCATTATGTTACAGAAATGATACAAAGACTCAAGGGCCTGGACCATAAAAAGGCTATAAGTTCACATATCCTTTTTACCACGCACTTATAAAATGATTAAACGATAATATGTTGCCTGAAATTGGGGGTGGGGGGTGGGGGTGGGGGTAGAGTCCAGCGGATACATACGTACCGGAATGTTTTGTACCCAGCATTTCTACACATGCTATTATATTTTCCGTTAACATTAGTTGAATTTAGTACAAAAGAATTATTAATGTTTATAAATATGTATTATTATTACGAAAATTTAAAAATCAAATGTTAAAATCGTTCAAAGAACAATAAAACAACAAAATCAGAATTAAAATATATAACGAGTCTAAAATGGATCTTAAAATAACAGTTTGTGTACACAAATATTATGGTGTACATAAGTATAATAGTGTGCATAAGTATTATAGTTGACATAAATATTATGGTGTACATAAGTATTTTAGTTCATTAAGTCGCAAAATAAGTTTATAAACAGCGTTAAAGAGATGTACGAATAAAATACCACATCCGTGCGTGTAGGTTGTTAGGCAGCAAGAAAAGTATTTGCAATGCGATCAATCAAATAATTGCTGCTTCATTCTGTTGATTAAAAGTTAATTTGCTTTATTTATTTCCTCTAAGTGCGGTATTTTATAATTTAAATAATGGTACTGTCCGCCGTATTATTATCCATTTGTCCGAAACTGGAGCTACATTCTATTTTTAAATATGAGGTAGTGATTGGTGAGAATAATTTTACATTAAAGATAAAAATAAAGACTATCTAATTATATTTGTCGAAAGCAAACTTGTGAGATTTTGACTGAGGCATTCAGGTTAATTCCTTATACAACTGGTCGCTTTTATACTAAACCGACACTGCCACCAACCCCTCTTTTTTACATTTCATTTGTGACAGCAAAGAGCTATTTTGAATATTTTCCTGTGACAAGGCGGCTAAAAGAAGCAATATGTGCCTTATGCATGATCAAAGTTCACTAGTACTATAACAAATTAACATAGTTTTCATCACCCCTCAGCTATCTCGATTTGTAGTTATTTACCTCTGTAGCAGACATACATAAATACGTAAGCCAAGATGGCTGTTCATTTTTTGCAGCCCAAGTTAAGCCTTTGATCTCCAATGCTAGTCTAACTGTGACAGGCAATCACCAGACAAGCCAACCCATTTTCAAGCCTAACTCAAAGTAAATATAAACTATAATTACAGGTTTAGCTTATGTGTGAATTTATAAAGGCCAGGCTTAGGACAAGAAGGCTCCAGCCTTCTACCTTACAAATTAGGGAGGTTTCAAAATAAGAAACTATCATGTGAGACAGATTTCTGACTATAGGTTAGGCTCCCTATTGGTAAATAGATTTAATTAGTTTGGAGTTTCACCGGGCAGGTCGTTTGATACAGACAATAGCAACTTCACCATGTGTTCATAATAACGTATGCTACCTAGCGCTCGCGTTTTGTAGGTCTGCATTCATTCTCAAAAGGTTAGAAAAGTACTTGTCTGTTGACAGGCCCTCGCTTGCTGAATCTGTCCTACCCAGTGACCATCCGCCATTTGTTATTTGAGAAAAAAAAAAATAAAAAAAAAAATAGACAGGCCTCATCTGGCTCCTTTAGCCAATTCTGCTCGGTTTTAGCTGCTTTTGTCCACCACCCAAAGTTTACAAAATAAACTCTTACTTAATAACTTCCCAAACTGTGTGAAAAGGTCTGGCTCATTAACACCCAAAATGATATGAAAAGCCGAAGCTCTCTAACCTCGACATATTTTATGACAATCCTCGGCTCACTAATTACCCAAACGGTTTTGAAAAGCACTAGTTCACTAACACCCAAAAATGTTATGGAAAACCTTGGTTCAATAATGTCCCAAAACTTTAGGAAAAATCCTGGCTCACTAACACCCAAACACTTTAAACCCCAAACCACACACAAACACACACGCCTTCCTGGCTCACTAACGCCCAACACTGTATGAAAAAATCCCGGCTGTCTAGCACCAGACCCCCCACCCCCACCCCCAGCTACATTTACAATTGTATGCAAAAACCCCATTGTCATTATAAACTATGTGATAAACCATAGATCACTATACAACAAACTACATAGGATTAAGGACAGGATGTATATCCCAGTTTTATTATTTTCAAACAAAACGCACTCTGCAATGAATCCAAAAATTTATGACAAATGCAACATAAATCATGGAATTAAGTAACACGCGGACAGTATCTTTTTTAGGGGTAAGGGGGTAATTAGAGGCGATAGCCGTGTCACATGTGACCTTACTACCCCCACCATCCTAACCGCTCAGACAAGTTATGTTCTCTTCCATTTTTAAAATAATTGGTGTTTTATTATAATTGACTGACCACATGAGACAGCACTGACCACTCAGGTTCTCAACTCTTTACTCCCTTCTAGTTTCCCATGTTTGTTTTTCCCCACTGGTCATTTTTGCACATGCGCATCCGCGAAAATAACCCGCGTGAGAATCCGAAACAAGGCGAAAGCCTCGCTGCCTGACTGCAGTTCTGCGTGCAGTATTGACCATTCCCAGAACAGTGTTGCACTAGCTCAACAGTTTTGATGTATATTGGACAGTTTCATTCGAAAGACGGCGATTCAGCGTGCCTTTAATTTTCAGAGGGGAATCGAAATTTCTTGGATTAAAGTCCCCAAGAGTCAAACTTGGTTACCATACCGCCGATGTAAAAACGAATTTAATTATTGTTGTTGGACGTTCCAATTAATATTTACGGATTTGTTATTACATTGGTAAAGGGATATGGGTGCATTTTGTGTTTTCGAAGGCGCTGTGAAGTTTGTATAGGAGTTCTTTTTTCCACGTGCAAGAGTTGTGTGTGGCCTAATTTGTTTCACTTGATCGAGATATTA
Source organism: Megalonaias nervosa (assembly GCA_016617855.1). NCBI lineage: Eukaryota > Metazoa > Mollusca > Bivalvia > Unionida > Unionidae > Megalonaias > Megalonaias nervosa. The sequence goes on from JAECUM010091106.1 coordinate 33,900, forward strand.
TGTGTGTGTGTGTGTGTGTGTGTGTGTGTGTGAGAGAGAGAGAGAGAGAGAGAGAGAGAGAGAGAGAGAGAGAGAGAGAGAGAGAGAGAGAGAGAGAATGGATGCTAAAGTGTAATGATTCTCGTGTATGCAATAAAGAAGCTCACAATATTGATAACGGAGAGTAGACAAAAAGATCTGCGATATCACCCTTTGGGTACGTGGTTTATGTACCATGTCTATCAACAGGGGATACGCTTTAGCTAGTAAAATGGGTATTCTTGCAAAAATGTTTCACTGCAAAGCGAACTTGAAAAATGATAATATTAAGGATATGCACTGGCTTTTTGTCCAGTATATTTTGGTTATATTTTGTGTGGAAGCCCTATGAATTTTCATGACAATTTGAATGTCAGCGGAGATTTTTCCTAAAATATTGAATGTAACTGAGATTTCATAATATGTTGGATGTTAGTCAGCCATGGTTTCTTAAAATATTAAGCGTTTAGGGCCAATGATTTTCATAAAATTTTGGAGGTCAGTGAGCCAGAGTTATGCCAGGATTTGCTATAAATTTTGGGTATCAGTTACGATTTTAAGGTTTCTCATACAGTTTAGTGTTGTGCAAGGGAGCAGGATTGCTCATAAAATATTTGGGTGTTAGTGAGCAAGGTATTTTCATTAGGGCTTCTAATACAGTTTTGAGTTTCAATTTCTCAGGGTGTTTCATAAAAGTGCTGGGTGTTAGTGAAGCAAGATTTAAAAATTTGGGTGTTAGTAAGATAAGATTTCTCATTAAATTCGTGGATGTTATTGAGCCAGGGTTTTTCATAAATGGGGTAGGTACCGTAAGAGTCAATTTGGGACCATAATCAGATTCTGATGAAACTTATATAGACAAAATATGCCCATCTCTCTTCCTTATATATACATTTAACTTTTATCCAGGAACACTGTTTAGAAAGGAAATCATCAATTAAATCGCATATAATTTTTTCTCTGCTGTGGTATCTATATTAGTGGATTATAGATATGCAGTCTGAAAAGCTCCTTTCGCGCATATTGCCGAAAAATATATTTCCTAAAGTGTGCATTTGCACGCAATGTGCACAAAGTCAATGATAAGACTAATAAAACTTGATTATTGTTTTAACACATGTATAAATGATGTATATAGTTCTATCAGGTTTGGTTGATTACCTCTGACACATGTTTTCGTTTTCATTTAAAACAATTCGCACATGTATATGTTTCGAGCTAATTTTCTGTCGTATTCTTGCTAGAATCGCAACAGAAAAGTCAATATATCTATTTGTTGATCATTTCTTTGGGACGGAATGTTCAACAACCTGTTGAAATAGCAGCATTTAAAGCAAATTTATTTCAGTATTATTTTTGAGCAAAGTTTTGGATAGATGAGACGAGAAAGAAAGACAGAAATAAAGAAATATTGCAAGAGGAACAAACTGAAATCATTGAAGGAAAAGAGAAACTTATATCGAGAAATGAAACGTGACGCTACCTAGGGGGCTCCAACTGCTGATTTACAATTTTGTGGTAATTGGAAGCAGTCTTGCACCATGTGGAGCTCTTAAAGTCGTGACAGGCACATTATTATATATAGATAGCTTGTTGTCGTGTTGAATTATTTTGTGTAAGATCAATTATGTCCTAAAAATTCAGTTCTCCCTTTCAACAAAATAATTTATACATGTCTTTGCATTACAAGTACAGTAAAATTCATAACAATGCAATATGATCCCTTTCTTCAATAAATACTTCTTCGATAATTACATCATTCAGTTTTATGTTTTCCTCCGTTTTATTATCAGCTGGAGGCTAAAATCTAGTCTTCAGCAGTGAATATTGTCTGGTTGTGTACTAAATCAAATGATAATAATACTAGTAACACATATATAACTCTTAGTATTTAAGTTTTAACTATTTTACTAAATTTTGAGCGTTGGTAGTATATTGAAGTAAAAAAAAAATGTTTATAAAAGCCGAAGTAGTTGTTATGTGCAACAACAACAAAAACTCAGGACGCCAAAAATTGCCAAAAAAACGATGAATTCATATGAGGCTACTGGTCTTTTAATTTTTACTATTAGGCTTTTGGTCTTCAAAATCCTCTGGACCAGGCCACCAATCTTGTTTTAACAAGTCCCGTCTCACACCAAACAAATATAGGAAAACTAGTGAGCTACTATCCCCGCAGTATCTACATAATTATAAATTGATGCTTTATTTGAAACTTTACTTAGAAACCTTTTTACTACTTTTGTTTTTTTCCAAACGTATCGTGCATTTGTTTCTTTGTATTTAATCTGCTTTTGCGGCAAAATATGTTAGACGAAACCAAGATCCGAACCGGGAACCTTTGCTTCACAAGTATGACGATTAGACTGATTCGCCAATATCACTTAAAAAGTTAATTTTGTTTTTTCTGAGTTTATCGTGATATAAACTGTCAGTTGCTGAATCACACAGCAAATAACGTTATGTAAGTTGTGTGAGTCGGCAATGACAGTTTATACCATGATAAACTCAGAAAAAAGCCAATATTAAACTTTCATAATTGCAATTCTTATTAATTTTATTTATTTATTATTATTATTTTTTTTTAAAGATATTTTCTAACAGTTTTAGAGCCTGATTAAGCTATGAATTCTTGTGGAGGCGTTTACTACGTAGCTATTTATAGAACAGTTTAAGATTAACAGTTTAGGCTACCTACATGGGGCTACTTACAAATGAAATTAAGACTATCGGTAAATGGTTATAGTGATGGGGGTCTAATAGGCAAACAGTGCAAGACATCGACCTGACAGTTACGATGGGAGGTGTAGCGGATCTCCTATCCACCCCCACATCGTAACTATCAAGGTCAGCTTCTTACATTGTAGGGCTGTGAATCAAATTGTTATAACATTAGTCTTTGAACACCCCACCCCCAATCTCTATATCCATTTACCTATAGTTTTAAAATCATTTGGTATAAAATGAAAGTTTATACGAACTGGATTTACAGGCTCTCGTATACAAGGCACAGTCATTGACAAACACGTATAAATTGCTCGATCGAACGAGTCATTGCTGCATAAATGCAGATGTATATTACTTAGACGGCTTAAAAAAGAGAGTAGCGATGGAATGATTTACGAGGGGTGTTATCTGTATATGACAAGCAAGATAAAACGTCTTTAAGACTGAGATAATTTTAGAAATTAAAAAGATTAAACGCCAGAATACATGTGTTGGTAAAATGGAAACGATATGATTAACTCATTTATTAGTTTGAGACTGGAAGAAAATGTCATCAGACGTCTCAAGAAGGTCTCTATATATAGGTCTCTCGAACGACAGTCCTGGCGTCCCATCCATGTAGGTTCTATTCTAAAACATTATATGTACGTGATTGACACTATATAAATTGAACCAGTTATCTGTTATCTATACCTTCAAATTAAGTTTATTAATTAAACGAAACGCTGAAATACTAAGTAGACACGATGTAAAGATTGTGCAAATTTATAATGACATCTCGATGTTATGATAGTGGAGGAAATGACAAAATCAGAGAATGCAAACTACACAAAATTACTTATGAATGCTGCAAAGCTGCAGGAAGAATCTTAATGTTCAGCTATCAAAACGTAGATTTCGCACGAATTTTATAGTTGCAACAAGCCTAATTATGGACTTTAAAAAATTCATAAAAATAAACGAATTGTCGCAATAAAGCTACAAGATTCATTTAAAAACAAAAAAAAGCCAGAAAGAAAAATTGAAAGAAAGAAAGAGAAACCAAAAAAAAAAAAAACCCCAAACAAAAACAAACAAACAGATCACCTTAAAATTAATACATATTGGAAAATGTTACTTTGTACTCGGCATTGACTTAACAGTTGAGAACCAATTATCTATATATCTACATTGATATATGCATCTACCATTTCATTCGTGTTTCGTTTAATCTATATTATTATATCGTTTTATTTATATAGTTACACAATTGTCATCTTTCTTGATTCGGAGAAATGTTTAAGAACCAGCTTTGTTTTCACCTAGATATTCATCCATAATATAGTTAACCATGAAACGGCAAATTTATGCTTCTGTGTGACTGGTACCACCTGGTCTTTCATAACTGTTTAAAATTAAAAAGCTTTGAAATATATAGAGGTAGACCTTCAGTCCTCCATATACGATTTCTGCACGTTGTATACTTCAACCCACCTTGCATTGTTTGAAAATGAAGAAGACAACATCCGACCTTATACAGTTATTATACGCACCCTTAAACTAATTCAAGTTTTTTGCTGTTTATTAAGCATTTATTTTCTTTAGTTCTGCTTTTCAATACTTGTTTCTATAAGGCTCCATATTTCGAGTCCATGTTAGTTCACTCGATGAAATCTTTACCTCAACGGTCTAAGATCTGAAGGACTCACTGTACTAATTATATGGAAAATTGGGAACTCGTATAGCAATGGGTGAACGTAAGATAGAGTACATATAAGTTAGAGGGCTATGGTAGGTTGATAATGAAAAGTAAAATTGCAGTAAAAAGAATCTTTTGAGAGTTTATCC
>JAECUM010091107.1:0-23611 GCA_016617855.1 Megalonaias nervosa
AATGTTAGCGAAGAACCTAAAATGATTACTTCTCTCTTATAGAGCTGAACTTCAGCAACTTGAAAAACATACGCAAGAATTCAAAAGATTCAAGCTTGAACATTTGAAGAAAGAACCAGAAGCCGCTAAACATCACACAATGTTGGAATCACTACGTTAAAGAAAACATACCAATTCACAATGCTCTAAGCGCTCAATCTGCTCTCTGATTGGTGGTGGTGTAGTTGTGTTAGCTATATTGTTCGTTTGGGCACAAACGAATTTTTTTCTGTTTTTAAAACTGCTGAGACATAATGTAACTAAGTAAATTATCACCTTTAAGGAATTATAGCATGTAAGAAGTTTAACGAGATAAAGCCACATCTGTATGTTATAACCCAATGCCAAAAATGTTTTACCTTTCCAAGTAATAAATATCTCGTTCAAAACCACATCTTATACTGCTAGATAATTAGCAAAGCTTATACCTACATATAAATATCGAACAAAACAAGGATCATAATTAACTCTTTAAACCGTACAGCATTTAAATCTGCGCTCATAGCTTCACTCGATAGGCATTTGATGAAGACAATTAAGATATCAATAGGTCCACCATCAGACCAAAGTTGTAGAACCAATAGTCAATTGTTTATTAGTTGCTAGCAGACTAACTGAAAACAGATGAACCATTACCTGATAAAATTGCAAATACTGTAGAGGAACAAATATATTGCTAAGTTATTAAACCCTTTTCTGCTAATAAATAGCAAAGCGTTCATTGACTCAAACGAAGAATACTATAAACACAGTTTATCATGCGACATCAAACGATGCAAAGTGTACATAGTTTGTCTTCATACCGAGAAAGGTTTTAACGATGTATGGCATAGTGGCCGTATTGATATTTTTTTCGGATCCTTATCGATCACAGAATATGGAATACGATTATCAAAATACGCAAAATATGTACAGCAGTGGTATCCTTTCATGAATTTCTAACAGTTTTCAAGTATTGAAAGGCGCACACCAAGGTGAACTATTACTCTGCTGACTCAAGACTGCATTTTACCAACGAACTGCTTGAAGTTTTAACAGAACGTATTTCTCGACAATCCGCGCCCCTTGTCACCCTGTAGCAGATGATATGTTTCTTCTGAGCTTTTGGCATGTTTCACTTACTGAAGCTAAATCATGAATCCTCTGTTAAGTGGGCATTCAGAAACGGATATGATTGTTTTTATTGAAATTTTAGCTGACTAACAAAGAAGACATTGGTATTGGTTCGTGGTATCTCAGGCTGTGAAGGAAATATAATTGGGTAGACATTTAAGTATTAAAGGGTCTATGTATGACAAAATAGACACAATAGGATACAAAAGAGTCTGAAGATAGACTTGGGAGTTCTCTATTAATTATATTGGATTTAATGAATATGTTTTCATCAAGTCGCAGCGAAGGTTTGGTATGAAGCTAATGTATTATCCAGTTCATTGTATGGTTATGAAGCGTGGTGTAGCCCCAGCCCACAGAAAAGTCTCATAGTAGAGAGGGACCATCGATTTTGCTTAAAGGACATGCACGGTATAGCCAGATATTCACAAACTGCCTTTGTGCTGAGTTTACTCGGTGCTTTACCCATTGAGGACTACACAGAATTGTTTCTTCCTGGAGCAATTTTGTATATTATCGTCAGCCTATTGTGTAAAGCAAGTATTTTTACTCAGCATTTTCAACTATCAAAACGCAAGAGTAAAAATAAAACAGAGTTTTATTCCTGGCATTAATAGACTACTCGCAAAGTTTGATCTAAATGAGCTGGTAGAATCGTTTTCACATTAATGTCGAACCACATCTAAATCATCACTGGAAGTGTATGCTAAATATAAAGTCCGTACGTCATTTGAAAGTTGCTTGTGATTTGGACTACTGTAAGACTCATCGCTTAATAGATTTCAGACGCTATTGATTGGTGGCAGTTTGATTCCGTCCGTAAAATAGGAAGGAGCTAGAAAATTTCCAGGCCCTCTTCAATCATGTCAAGTAGTTGCCAATATTGTGACTATATGCGGATGAGCTGTATTTTTGTAGATGATCGTTTCATAACTGCATGTAGTTTCCTTACACCAGATAGGTTTTGCTGCCATCTTATTGTTAATATTGGTGTACATGTTTACGCGTATTTAGAGTTACTAACATATATTGATTGTGTCAATACTCTATTGGGAATGATAATTCATGACTTACGAGTTCTTATGAGTATTGATTACATTATCTATTTCTGTCTTTTGTGCATCAAAACTGTTGCTTCCATGTGGGAAAGATATATCCGAAACGTTTGACTGTGTACCATGCAGATATCTAAAGTGTGTTGGTACTCCTTTTCTTTACTTAAAATGTATGTTCTGTGCGTACTGATGTCCGCTTGTGTACTTCTATCCTCCAGTTCATTTTACATCTTCAAGGTGTAGAAAAATACAGAGACTATGCATGTATAAATTTTCTTGCTTATTTCCATGCTGGGTGTGCAGCTTTCACTCAAATTTGTTAACAAGGTTATTTTTGTTTTCGATATTTGATATTTCTTTTCTCAAACTAGTGCTAATGTTTTGGTTGTCGATGCTTTATGTATTTGTATGACAGACTGTACTCTTTGTAAAACGGAGGGAATAAAGACATCAATCTGATGCATAGTGTATTGTAGAACTAACACAGGCATGAAATAGTTGAAGCATTATTTTCTGTATAAACTTATATGGTTTTCTATCGAAAAGTAATAAATTCATACAGGTTATTACTTTTCCCGTAAGTGAATGTTCTGTTGTATTTAATGTATTTTTGAAGTGAACCGTAAGTCATAAATATTTAAAATTATTAATAACGTCTAATTCAATATTATCACAAGATCATATACCAGAAGTTAACGTCTAGATATTCTAAAGGAAAAGTGGAAGTACTGCAACATTAAGAACAAACGAATGCACGCAGAATGACATAATCTCTTACTTTCCTTCAAAAATATTGTATTATCCACTTAGTACTCAACTAGACTTTTGAAAAATATCAGAAATAGAAAGGCCAGAGGAGATACTCTAAGCCCTTGTGCCTTAGGGTGATGCAATCAAAGCCATAGCTGGCCTACAAAATGGAGGGAGAGTTAGGTACTACCTGTTCGCAAAGGGATATGCACCAATCCTCCCGAATGGGAAAGGCTCAGAAGTAAAAGAAAATATGATATCAATAAGCATGCCACTCTCAGTAGAAAGAGTAGTGGAAAGTAAAATGATAGACGTGCACTTTTCCCCATGCAGATATCGAATAAATAGAGGAAAGGTTACGGGTGGCAGTAATAAGGGTTCAATTGGCCACATGTCAGGGATACCCTACAATAACAACAGGGCTTAGGATTATGGTAATGAAGGTAGAAGACGCGAGAAAACTCCTTACCTTCTGTTACATAATGAGCATTATAGTCAAATCATGGTATTAGGGAGGTGTGCATGACATCCCCTATGCAAAGACCCATTGCCTAAAAAAAACAAATAAGACCCGTACCATTGCGGCAATTGAAACAGTGACGGAAAAGAAAATGGAAGCAATTCCAGACCCATACCCGGAAACTTAAATAGAAATGGACACCCATCAGGGGGAACCCCAAGAGAAGGAAAATATAACACTCGAATTGGAAGACTTCGCGAACAAAAATGAAGCACCATTTGAAATTCAAAGGGGGGAGGAAGGAAAAGGAAAAGAAACAGAAAGCTTAAGAACAAGAAAACTCCGCCAATATTAGTTGCACAGGATACAGCTCCCTACTACATACTGGAAGACCCGGCATTCCAGGATGCAATAGAATCAGCAGATACTTTAGGCAAGGCAGGGGGTCCCCAGTTGAGGTAACCTCACAAGAACAAAATGTGCACATACACCGAGGTGAGGAACGTTCACAAGCGATGAGGGATACATCCGCATCAACATCGACCCCAAAGCCGTCGCAGAAAAGAAAGAGACGAAATACCACATCGACCAAATGCCTATCTAGGGAAGAAAATAAATAGAAGAGATGCTCGGGTAACAGAAATTTTCCCTCAGAGCGAGGTGATCATCTCTGCCGAGAATTTTGATCAAAGCAAACAAAAAATGACCGTAGAAGAATGCGTGTGTGTGTGTGTGTGTGTGTGTGTGTGTGTGTGATTTAGATTTTTAACGTAGCTTTAACAATTTTTCAGTCATATCGCTACGATGTCTGCAGTCTGACAGTTTTATAGTGATGTCTAGCACTGTGGCATCATGCCGCAGACATGTGGCATGATGTCCCACCCAGTCACATTATCCTGACACCAGGCCAACTAGTCCTAACAATAACCTCTTAACGCTGAGCGCCAAGCGAGGCAGCTGCGAGTACCATTTTTTAAAGTCTTTGGTATGACTCGGCCGGGGTTCGAACCCGCGACCTCCTGCATCCGAGGCGGACGCTCTAACCACTAGGCTACCGTAGAAGAATATCCTAATAATAAGAATGCTGAAGAACAAAACAACAAGACTAAGACGTATAAAGATACAATTGTATCCAACAATTTAGACTTAACAAAACCATTTTCAGTGACATCATGGAGGGATTAACCCTCAAGGAGGGATATTACCTCATGGAGGGATCAAACCTCATCGTCATATCATTGAATAGAATCCAAAACAAAGTAGATGAAGCAAACAATTTAGCAAAAGAATATGATATAATATTACTTCAAGAAATTCACTCAGTAGATAAAATGCAGTTCCAAAAAGCTGAGGAAAATGTAAAGGCGGTTACAACAACTAATGGTGCCAATACTGATGGGCCCCGAGTGGCCGAGTGGTCTAAAGCGCTGTCCGTTACGGATCACTGCCATCTCACCTCTGTCTGCGTGGGTTCGAGTCTCGGATTCGGCCAATGTGGGTATGTGAGAAAGCTTGCCAGTAGCTTCTCGTGGGTCGGTGGTTCTTTTCGGGGTTTTCCCGGGTTCTTCCTCCACCATTAATACTGGCCGCCATGTATAGCCTATCGTGTGCTGAAAAATGGCGTTAAACCCTACAACAACAACAACAACCAATACGGATAATAGAATGATGGTGGCAACTATACTAAAGAACAAGTCCTTGAAGCTAGTTTGGGAAGTAATACCAACCGAAGAGTTCTTTAAAGGAAGACTACTACATCTGAAAGTTAATAATTGGTATAATTAGTGTCTATGATGCATCTGGTTATGATAGAAAAAGACGGAATTTATTTTAAAAATCTTACAGTGTTACGAATATGTAATTTAATTATTTGTGTGTTAATATTAAATTCTTTTTATTTTATTTTTGTATCATTACATTATATTGTAATGATTATTTTCACTGGATCTGATATCTTTGAAAGAGATATTATGTTTATATAAAACGTAGTATGACTCGCATAAGCACGATTTTAGCATGCCATGGTTTGTCGATTTAGTAAACACTACGCGAAAACGATTGGTTATTGCCAAGGTCATTTTCTGACCCACGTGTAAAGCATTGTATATTGCGCTGTTTGATGATGAAATAACCACTCGTTCCATCGTGCGCGCCTGAAATGACGTCTTAGTTCAGTTTAAAAATACTCAGATCCCCGTGAAATAGTCAGTCGTATAATATATCTTCAAGAAGAAGGATATATTTCTATTAGGTGCCGTAAAGAGTTGTATTTTTACATCTTTGGAGCTCGAGATGTTTTATCATCTATTTTTTAGAATACAATAATTTATTCCCTGGAGAGCTATACAAGTGATTCCTGTGTATAAAAGTTTTAGGACAAAGACATTCAGTGAAATTTATTCTAATTTGGAACATTACAAGTTGTGGTTCAACGTGAACTCTTGACATTCGTATAAAGACTTCACCTGACGTCATCATCCTCCATCTTGGAACGTCATCAAGATTCGAACCTGGATTCAGTTAAAACTATTTAGTGATAGGACTTGTATTTTTTCAGTACTAGGATAAATGTTTGGATTGTCTTCACAAACTGTAAGTCCTATTTTCTATTTTCACCTTTTCACCGTGTATTCTAGGGAAATAAATTATTTTTGTTAAAACTTACAAAGCTTGTTGGTTTCACTCTTTTCTTTTGTTACTTTTGAACGAGCCTATACGTAATAACAGATTATACACAACTCTACTTCATAGAAAAACTTACTGGGGTTGGCTATTGGATAGATGAAGAAATATATCGAAAGGTGGGTTTTGGTGTATGGGACAAGACCTTTCAAAGTCGAGTCAAAACATTTAAAGAAAAGAATGGGTTAAGGTACATGGACATAGAATTAAATAGGAATAAGGAAGAATTTACATACGCATGTGGAGATAACAGAGGTAGCAGCTTAGATAAATTCTATGAAATTGAATCTGGAATAAATTGGGCAAAATCGTGCAAAATTCTACACACACAAATATTTCAGATCATAATGCGATCAATGCAACAATAAGACTGGAAGATAGGGGAAAAGTGAGCAAAGGCTATGGACAATTAATAACTCAGTTTTAGATGAGGATGAATATACAAAAAAAAACCATAGACGAATAGGAGAAACTTCAATGGAAAAAAAATAATGCCGAAAAATTAATGATCCATAAACTTAACTCAAAGAAAAGGAATGGAAATAAGGCGTGCCAATACGTTAAACAATGTCCATGCTTCAGAACAAGACAAAAGGATGGCAAAGGAACATATGAAGAAATTACAAGAATATGAAATACAATGCATAAAAATAAGGGCAGAAAAGTTCACAAATCTATATACAATAGGAAGGGGTATGCATAGACGTACAGAACCCAAAAAAAGTGGAAAGATAGGAATGTGGAAAGTTTGAAAAAGAATGGCACTGTATACACTGGGCGAGAAGATATACACAAAATATTACACAAGATATAATAACAAAAATTACTGTGAAAATTTGGAATTCTCACGAATCAATGAAGACTAAAACAAATTGTGACACTTTCTTTCGCCAGATGAAATGACACAGGCGATAGAACAAAGCCAAATCATTGGGATCAGGCGGCCAATCGTCTGATTTCTATATTAAATTTCAAGACAAACAAATCCCGATTCTACAATTCGTACACAATAATATCTTGCAGCAAATACTGAACAAAAAAATCCCCTGGCAAGGATCACCTGACACACGCATAACAAGACGGGGAAACGGGATGAAAAGTAAATATCTCAAGGAAGGAAGTGTAAGCAAGAATAAATAAAACCTTTCGAACCGGAAGCAGACAAAACGGAGACGGGAACACGAATAAATATGCTTTATAAGAAATAAGAGGAACTCTAATATAATTAACTAAATACTGTTCTTTTTCTTCAAAATTAATATTTACTTTTACCAATGCCAACAACAACAAATTATGGGGGAAAACACATAAATATAAAGTCCTTTAAAACGTTTGACCATAAGGTGTCACTTCAATGGTCACTAACATTTTATAGCTGGAAATCGGTGAGGTGTCCGCAAATAAAGTATTAGCGAATGAAACACCTGTTCCAATTCTTGTATATGATATGTATGACATTTTATCAAATTGGCTTTTTCAACATTGATTTAAATTGTAGAAAATTTTATTGTATATTTCAGTGTGAAATATAAGAATTGGGATAAAAAAAAGAAAACAAACAACACAAAGGTCCATAATTCTGTGCAATTAGTTTCACATTTTCTATATGCTTCTTCAGGCACAAAATGTTTTGAAAGAAACGGATGACGTCTCATATTTTAAAATAACAATTACGTCATTTACGTAACGTCATGAATGATATGCATCATCATAACAATTTTATATCTAGAGGATCTCAAATGGGTAACGATTTAATATCGAATTTATGAAACAAGTTGATGAATGTCAAGCTTTTGCGAGCCTTGGCTCGCAAAAGCTGGACGTTATTTAACGAGTTTCATAAATTTAACATTAAATCATTACCCATTTGAGATTCTTTTTATCTCATAGTTTTATTTCAATAGAAATTATTTAGATAGAAAGAAGAAAAAATAGTCACAAACAAAGTTGAAATAGTAAAAGTATATTATATATTTTTGCTAATTATAAATCAAAGACTAAGCGTCCATCCAAATAAACAGAACATTTTACAAAAGACAAAACATTTGTCAACACAAAATGTCCAATGCGTGTGATGTCACATTGTTCGATACGGTGCACAGTACCGGTTTGAGTTGGTCTACACAAATCAGTGCCAGTGTTTACGTTGAAATTCCACATCACGACTAAACATTACATTGTTGCTATATTTTTCTGAAAAGAAGATTACTGGATGCAGAAATGCACATATTTACTGTAATGTATTTGTGACCGAATATTTGCAGTAGCAGCAGAGAGGGTGAACCCTACAACTTTGTAGAGACCTTATTTTTGAAAAATAAGGGTTCCTACGAAGGCTGAAAAAAGAAGTTTTTGCCTTAATAATGAAAACTTCTTTAATTGACCAGATTTTTTCTGATTTTTTCACAATCTGGTCACTACGCGTATGTCATTCACCCTCTCTGCTGCTATGAATTAAACAGCTATTATAGATATTATCAATAATGAGTATTGGAGAACCACACTCAGCTAAATTAGCTCGAGAGCGACTAGAGGCAATTAAAAAATATCTACCTGTTCGCGATTCTGTTAAACAACAACTACAATCGCGTCAAGAATCTCAAGTTGAATTTGAGGAGGATACAAAAAAATTATTTAAACCTATCACTGAGACCACTAAAGGTATTCTACCTGTGTTGGAGAAAACCGCTGAAGCAACTGGAAAAATAGCAGAAGGAACTGAAAAAATAGCAAGAAGAACAAAAAAGACAAAAGAAATTTTACGTGAACTTCCAGCTGAAATAGCTGCTGCGATGCCAGTCCCGGAAATACCTGAGGATGAAGATCAACCTGAAGGTGCTGAAGCAGAAGGTGCTGAAATAGATGATATAGAGGAACGTCTACCAGAACAAGAAGAAAGAATTAACATAAATGACAAATTTATCGAAAGTGCTATTTATTATATTAAAAATATTAAAAATCCAGGAGATTTAGCTGTGATTGCTGTGAAAAGTTTCAATGATCGAAAAAATTATTTAAAACCTGAATATGCTGATAAACCTATAGGTCGTGATAATTGGTACAAATGGATATTTCGCATACACCATGACGCTGATCAGGCTAGAAATAGTGATCCAAAATATATTGAGTATATTCATACAATAGATAATTATATTACCTTCATGCAATTACCGCCAGAACAACAACGACAATATCAACAACAACAAATACAACAATATCAACAACAACAAATACAACAACAACGACAATATCAACAACAACAAATACAACAACAACAAATACAACAACAAAAAGCACCAAAATCATTTCGTGATTATCCAGGATCACCAAAATCACGAATACCAGTTCTATCTCCTACACCAAAGAAAACAACACCACCAAAACCAAGTGAAGAGGAAGAAGAAGAATTTCAAGACGCTCCCGGCGCGACTGGAAGTGGTCTAGGAAGTGGTCTTATTACTTGCCCCAATAATGTCCTTGCTGATGTCGATCGACTAGAAATTCTCATCGGAGGAAAACGAGCTGGTAATAATTCCCCAGAAATCATTAATGAAGTAGCTGATATTTGTAAACGATTATTTACAGGCGGTGTCATGGATATTAATGTGTATCGATCCCTTATTAATGAAATCGCCGACGATTATTACAGTGATTAGATACAATTAGTGATAAAAACAGTTAATAATAAAATGATCGTGCATGGTACTCAACGTGGACCTACCATGGTCAGGGTAATAAACTCTCGATTACCGGTATACAAAACAACCTACGGAGATGGATTAGGTGATGTTATTCAGGGTCTGTTTAGAAGGATAGCCCCAAAAGCAATACCGATTGCAAAGCAGCTAGGAATGAAAGCTATTGATGTTGTTCGTGAAAAAGGTATAGGCGCTGTTGGTAATCTCGCTAGCAAAGCATTCTCATCAATCAAAGATAGACTAACAAGATTAATAAGCAGACCACAAGCGACCCGACCTCAACCTGTGAAATTACCTAGCACTGAAGTGATGCCCGCAAATGTAAGTAAAATAATAAATCAAGCAGCTAATCAAAAACTAGCGGAATTGGCTGATATCCCGATGTCGGAAAAGGAAAAAAATATAACCGCTAGTCTGATAGCAGGAAGTGGTCTTCGAGTTAGACGAAGACGATAATAATAAAGATGTTTAAGCGCATATCTGACCCCGCGTTTGATATGGGCGCACCAGTTCTCAAAGATGAGTCTGTGCGTGATTATCAGTATTATTCTTACGACGCACGACTGCCAGATCAGCGTGGACGAATCGAACTACAGGTTCAGGATACAAGTAGATATTTCCTACCCGCTGAAGCATTTATCGAAGTAGAAGGTAAAATTTATAAACATGATGATACCGAATACAATAATAACGATGGTTTTGGTTTTGTTAATAATGGTATAATGGCGTTATTTGACAGCGCTACGTACATGATTGACGGAAAAAATATTGAATCAATTCAGAAAGACGTCGACGTTGCTACAACAATACTTGGCCTTGCAAGATATAGCGACGATTACTCAAGATCAGCTGGTCCATCAATGATGTTCTCAAAAGATACTTCTAATTCTTCAAAGCACAAACAATATAATATAAGACAACCAAAAAACTTCGCCGGCGCCGCTAACGCTGATGTAGAAAGTATGATTATTAATGTAGATGCAGATTTTAACTTAGGATTTGCATCACGTAAATCAATGTTGAAAGATAGAAGGTTTTCATGTGCAATTCCACTGTCACATATCTTTGGATTTTGCAGAAGTGTCAGAAAAGTTATTTTTGGAGCCAAACACACAGTTGTACTTGTGCGAAAAAGCGATGATAATGATGCAATGTGGCACGTTGAAGGAGCTGATGCTAATGCAACTGCGGCACTTCATGGTAAAATAGTACTAACAAAACTTTCCTTGTGGATGCCAGTGATGACTCCAACAATATCCGAAGAAGATCGGTTACTATCTTTTATGAGTCAAGGCGGTAAATCAATGTTGTCATGGTTAACAATGACCACAGATGTTGTTCAGAGTGCAATTAATGGTCTATTCACATGGCAAATAGCTTCTCAGCAAGGTGTTTCTGCACCAAGACATATATTTATTGCGCTTCAAGATAATACACGTGTAAACAATCAAATAAAAAGTTTAATGATATTTGACAAACTTGGTGTTTCTGAAGTTTCATTAAGGAAAAATGGACATCAAGAACCATCCGAGGATATATTACTGAATTTTGAAAATAATCATGTAGCACGTGCATATCATCGATTAATGACATTCATGGGTCGTGATCAAAATATTGATACTGGTTTACAAATATCGCAGCTAGATTTTACATTGCTGTATCCGATTTATTACTTTTCACTAGAACATTTAGATTTAACCAGACAATCTGTTGTAGATATTCATTTTCGAGCTCGTGTTAATAGAAACATTGTAGATATCCCTAATTACAGAGCAATAGCCGTTATACTCAGCGATAAATCGATGTTACTCGAAGGTGTTGGTGGACGAATGAGAGTTATTGATGCTCCAGTAGAAAACATGTAATTAGATCGTTCATAATATTAATAATGTCATATCATCACGTTAGTGTGAGTCTGACTCCTGGTCAGATTAAAAGGCTGCAATCAGCATCAAAAAATAACTGTGGAATAAAAATATCGCTAAAGCGAGAACAGATGACCGGTGCAAATAAACTATCGTTGACCGAGCGTCAGTTCAAAAACTTCAATGACGCTAAAAAATCAAATAAAGGCGTCAAACTTAATTTTTCTGCGGGCGCCATCAAAGATATTGCTAAAACGGGTGGTATATTTCCACTTCTCGCAGCAATACCAGCATTAATAGCAGCTGCAGCACCAGCTGTTGCAAAGGCAGCTGCGCTAGGTGCTGTTGGAACTGCTGCTGGAATGGCGTTAAAGAAAGCAACGGGTCAAGGAATTATACACGCAGAAAGTTCAAAAAAAAGATCACGACAAAAGCAACACGGAAGACGTCTAAGAGCACCAAACGTACCACAGCCGGGTCGTCTAAGATTATCAGGCCCAGCATACGGTCGGGGTCTAAGATTGCCAGGGACTCCACATTCGTGGTACGGAAAAGGCCTAAGATTACCAGGGACAGTTTACTAATAACACCCATGTCCAATTTTGATTTACTTAATGCTGCTAAGCAATTAAAAATTAAAAATTTTCAGAGGTGTTTTTATGCGTGATCAATTACCTACCGTTGCAATGCAACATGAAACCGGTATTATTAATCTCGATAAAAACTCTGGCCCAGGCACGCACTGGGTAGGATATGCAATTGATCCACGTGGAATTATTTATTTCGATTCGTATGGATTAGCACCACCAAAAGAATTTCTTCATTACGTTAGCAATAATACTGCTCCAATCTGGTATTCAACGCTACCAACACAAAAAATAACTGATCCTCCAATATGCGGTCGTGAAACCCTCGCTGTGCTTGATGCTATATCAAAATCAACAGCACCGCCTCATAAAGTCGTGCACGCGTTCACTACACTACGTCATAACACTTAAACTGATATCAGTAAATATAATGGTAGATATTTATGGAAGATCTACTCGCAAAGATCAGAAGGTCGATTTATCTAAATATGCAACTCTTGATCAGCTCAGAAATGAAATCGATGATTTATTAAATATCACAAGTGTGGATCAAAATGAAGTCGTCGTTTTTCAGGACAAACAAGGACGATTAAAAACGAGTAATATACAACTACTAGATGTACTTGTACGAATTCCCAACGCGGTTGTTAATAATGTCGTTACTTTCACTGATCAGGGTAAAATACAGGATTCCGGTAAGTCGGTTAACGACTATGTCAAGAAAACTGGTGATGTATTTACCGGTGACATTATTATGTCAGGAAGAAAAATTACATATCTTGGAGATCCAATCACAGATACAGACGCAGCAACAAAAAATACGTCGATGATCAAGAATCCAAGTACGTGTCAGTGCGCGGTGGTATAATGCGTGCATTTCTCGACATGAATAATAATGGTATTAATAATCTCAGAACACCAGAAACAGATTTTGACGCTGCAACGAAGAAATACGTCGACGATAGGGAAATTCCAATAACGACTTCGTTAACGACTATCAATGATGGAATTATTGCATTTAGAACTGAATATAATAATCACATACAAACATTTCTAAATTTTCGTAGAAATGTAAACAGAAATATTAACGAATTTTTTGGAACTCCACCAACTGTTATTATTAATCTCGCTGACATTAACGCAAGACTCAACGATATCATTAGTGGTATTCCTAATATTATTCAAAAAACTAATCTCGTTAAAATTCCTCACAAGCAAATCATTAATATCGTGTACACAGTCGCATCAGGAAAGGCAACATGGACACCGGAAAATAACACCCTTAAACATACCGCAGAGGTCACTGGTGTATACAGATTATCTATATTTTGTGCTGAAAAATTTACTATATTTACCACATTTACATGGCGTCATTCAACCGATAGTTTTTCTGGAACTGTGTCTATAGTGTTAAATAAAGATGTCGAGGAAACGTTTATGCTAATAGCGAATGATAAAAAGTTAACCGCAGCGACTTATTGGTGGTGTATTGAGTTTGTAGCTGAAACTCCCGAATTAGTTACTTAAATAAGTATAATGAATCAAGAATCATTTATCGACGTTCAACGTCACAGATACGCTCAAGTATGTGAGTGTCAAACTAAACTAAAAAATATCATCGACGATTACACGATAAAGGTAAAAAAATATCGTCATCGTGTGGTTGTTATTGATATAATGGTATACTCGGTTTCTGCTGTTATTGCTGGAACTGGATTATTACTATCAACAATAACGATGACAGCGCCTGCAGTTGTAACAATTATAGTTTCAACGGCAACAACATGCGCAGGTATTTTCAGTATTATCGCTAAGAAAATATCTACGTGTACAAATAATAAACTAAACGAGTACGTGATGAAATTGCACACAGCAACAGCCGCATACACTAAATTATGCTCGTATATTTCAGCGTATCTCGGTGATGGTAAAATATCCGATGAGGAGTTCGTAGCGATAATGAAAACCTACGATGAAGCATTCATAATCGCTAGTGATAATAACGGAAAGATGGAGAATTAAATAATAACGATAATAATAATGTCAGAGTCGCAATTACTTCAGCAGATCGTGGCTAATACAACGCCGTCAAAAACTAATATGATATCATTAAGTTCAACCAATCCTGAATTTAGCGTTAATTTTCCGACTGCAATTCCAGCAAAGGAAATAGCATTAGCGCAATTACGAGTTTATTATAGTTGGCCTAATATTAGATCAAAACCGTTTGGTGGACAACAACCAAATAATTCACTGGTATTTGCGAATGAAAATAAACCGGATGGAACACCTGATTGGCAAGTTGTTGGAATTTCAACGGGCAGTTATCAAATAGAACAGATTAATGATGAATTTCAACGCAGAATTAAATCTATTACAGGAAAAGAATCTAAAATAGCGATTACTGTTTATGAACCAACACTATCAGCGGCGATTGAAATAAATTCTCCTGATTACCTCGTAGATATCTATCAAAGTTCGATTAGATCCCCGTTAGGATGGCCTGAAGTTGCACCTGTTTATAATGGAGTTTCAGAACCAACTAAAAATGAGTTTAAAACGAGTGAAGAAAAATTCATTAAAGATCCAGAATATCGAAATAAATATCCATGGAATTATATAGCACTTAAAAATGATCCAAACGACGATACATACTACTTTACCGATTTTGACGGTAAAAGGATCCCCAAGATAATTAGATCAATATTTACTATTATCAAGATGCCAGGGGCGCGAGATCGAGATAGTGTTGATGAAAAACTTATTAAATGGTTTTTAGATACTCTTAAACCTGAATACGATAAAACGTTTAATGATTTAAGAAATTTACTTATTTCATTATCACAACATTATAATGAAAGTGTAAAGCAGCAAATAATCGAGTCAATAAAACACTTAAATGGTATCTTATTCGATTTATATATCGCCGATCGAAGTATTATGAAAGCTACAACTACTGAATTAGATAGTCCTTACACAAGACCAAATTTGAAGCAATTATTTCTTAATCATTATAAAATAACAGAAAAAGATCTACAAACATTTGTTATACCAGATTTAAATAACGCTGAAATGAAGAAATCATTAAATGATCTTATTGAAGAATATTATCCGGGAGTAATTGAATCGTGGAAAAAATAGCCCCACCACCGGTTATACTAAAACACAATAACAATCCCTTTGGTGCCGGTAGACATATATGGCCGGACATTGTAAACATAACAACAACAATTGCAGTCAATCTAGTATGTGATGTTATTGAAGGTAGCTATCAGGTAGATCTTTCTAAATCTAGCCAAGCTCAGCAAGGGTATATATTATTCAGTTTTAGTCCGTTGGTCCCTCCCGGTTCGTTAATTGTATCAGAACCAATTAATCCCGTGTACCTACGAGTTCATAATCCGTTATTATCAAGAATACACTTTAAACTTACAGACCAAAATAATAGAATTCTGGACACGAGAAATGAAGTGCTAAATATAAACCTGTATGTGAAATCATAATACGTTATTATAACAATATCCGGATGTTTATAATTATTCTTTTTGTTTACATAAAATGCGTGCACAATGAAATCTAGAAAGCTGTGGCTGCATATTGATTATTCCATAACAGCTGTGCGTAAAGTTATTTTAAGAACCGCTATATAACTAAATCAATACCCGCTGTTACGGCCCACGCATAGACTCAGTGTTATACAGAATTATATATATTTTGGAAACTAGAAATATAAAATCTCATTTTAGACAGAAAAATGTGGTTTTTGTTAAGAATATTGTAGTTTTTAGGAATGACTGACAAATTGTTAAGCTAAGGTTATTGGTAAACACATACTAACTTTTTCAATATGTATTTATAACAAGGTCCGATAGCTCAGTTGATAGCGTGTAGAAACTCTCATCCGGAGGGTCATGGTTCGAAACCCAAGAAGGACAAATTGTCTGCGGGGGCGATTTTAGGCCAAGATTTATAATTTATTGGGGGCTCCAGCCACCCCCGTCTTCAGAGTACACCAATCCACTACGTCAACACGTGGTGGATTCACTTTTGTGAATCACCCATTGGTTGATCGTTATGGGTTGGTGTGCTGGCGTGAAGACGGCATTTCATCATCATCATCATCATATCATCATCATATCATCTCATCAAAATATACAGCGGGGGGTGATATGAGGTCGTGACCTTGTGACTTCACTAAAGGGGTACCCCACACAAGGGCCATTCCAAAAGACACAATCGCAAAACTAAAAATAAACCTAATGAGATTCCAGGTCACAAAGACCAATCAGCCTTTGAGTTCTTAGAGTTTCGGTTACGGATATCTAGGAATTCTTGTAAGGCAATAAACAGAATCTGATTGGTCACTAAAATAAGACCTACACGTGTATAAACAACCCTCTGAGTTCTTAGAGTTTCGGTTACGGATATTTAGGAATTCTTTCGGGGGTAAACTAATAACACGTATAGACAACCCCTCTGAGCCTCTAAAGTTTCGGTTTCGGATATTTAGGGGTCTCTTGGGGGGTAAATGTCTAAACAAAGATTCGGAACCTCATTAGGTTTATCTGATACAACTATGGAATGGTAGACCGAATGTCACCCCGCGCTGTATATTTTTGTTTATTTTTATATTAAATATAAAAAATAAATATATATAAAGAACCAAGAAAACATTAATGATATTATTTCTGCTATTAAAAAACTAAAACATAACGGAATAAAAATATTTGATAATCTCGACCCTCAGAAAATTATGTGCGATTTTGAATCACTGCAACAAAGAAAATTTGATAATAAATATACACTACCTTCAAACTACAGATTTATACAATTAATTTATCAATCCATGCTTGAATCACTAGCTATGGTAAACGACAATCAGGTGAAACTATTTGCACCTCTTGCACGTTCGATCGAAAATATTAAATCCGAACTGTCTCACGAGTACGAAATAAAAAAGATTGTGGATAATCGTGTAATGCAATTAAGAAAGATTATGCTATTTGATTCTGTCAATGCTGAGAGCAGCGACGGTGAAGGTGAACCCCTGACAGAGTCAGTGACTGTAATTATGGCTAAACAAAACCCTTGGGAAAATTGACAGAGTCGAACTATTTGTTTTTGTTAGGAATAGAGAGTTAGACATATTCAAATACTATCCGCTGATTATATGTTTTCGAAAGGGCAGATTTGTATATTTTATTTGCGACACGTTGTACTGAAGGCATGCAAATACCAAAATATCTGGCAGCTGCATTCATCGATTTAAAAGTAATTTCCCATCCTGTTTCTATATTTATGGATTTAATAGATCTTCTTGCAAATTTTTTACATTTTCCAGTATTTCCCCGTGCAGCATTCTGACTTTGTGTAATAGCCTGTAAGTTAGATAACCGATTATTATGGGGATTTCCATCAATATGATCAACTACAAGTCCATCCTTGATCAATCCAAAATGACATTCAAATACGAATTTATGTGATAAATAATTTTTATTTCCATTAGTATTGAATTTAAAATAACCAATATTATTAAGACTACCTACTGGTTTTTTCAATCTGCAGTTTCTAATCACGCCATCACGAGATGCTTCATAATTGGTAAGGATTGGATGTGACACAAATTCGTTTTGTTCCATTTATATATAATACTATTTGTTTAAATCATTATTTTTTTTGAAAATCTAGCCAAATAATCTTCTTCGGTTTTTATAGGAGAGTCAGTGTTATTTTTTTTTGTCATAATATCGTTTTAGTTCTCTATATTTTTTACCACCGCATTGCGCACACAATTGAGTTTTTCCTCGCACTCCAGCACTACACACAATACACGGTTTTGGTCCTAGACTTCCATTTCTGACACATTGCATATGATAACTACAGTATTCATTCACGCATGATTTATTACAAGTAGAAGTATATCCAATTTTGAGCCAAGCACATTTGTTTTGTGTTTCAATCATATACAAAAGATTAATGTTCAATTAAATATATACTTGCCTAATTATAATATGGAGGAATTATCCGTTATTGAACCTTCCCCTGCTAGATTTGACCTTGACAGACTATCAGAATATAAATTTAGTACTTCGATGCAGGATCTGGCATTAACGGATGAGGATGTAACCGAACGTATTCGTGAAGCAAAAAAGGAATTTCGTGACGATGGTGCAGTTCATGCATGGTCCACATTCAGAGTTGGAAATGTTACTAATATGATGAATGACAAACGAGGAAAAGTAATTATTAATCACCTTGATAATCAAAAATATTTTATTTTAATAAAATTTATTGTAAATACAGAAGAAGATATTTGGATTATTCGTGATAAGCGCGATCCCGTCCGTGTGCAGTCCGGGGGTAATATTGTTCTTTTGAGTAATAAATCTAAACCCGGAATACTAACCGGTGTTGACAAACCTTACTATATACAGAGTTATCCAGCAACTGCAGTTGTATATGGAATATTTCCGCTGAATGATAAACCTAATGTTGCGGATCTCAAACCGATGAAAATATCAAGAATAAACTGCGTAGCTGAACGAGTTACAGAACACTTTACAAACGCGATACGTGGTAATGGTTTAACTGATTTAAGACGTAAAAAATAAACACATGGGCAGAAACGGTTAAAGATGCTGGTGCATCTATTAAGGATGTTGCTGAACTAGAAAAGTTATTAAGATTTCCAATAACAGTAAAAACACTAACCGGAGAGATATTATACGAACCAAAATATATAAAAAATGGAAACCCTATAACAATCGTTGATCATAATGCACATGCATGGACTAATGCTGTAACGATATTTCCACGAGATAGAAAAGTTAAATTTTATAACGGTGACATCTTTGATTTTATTAAAAATATCAGCAAAAGCGACCCTGTATCCGTTTGGTTATTTCAGAGTTCGGAATATGATCATTACGATCAGTTTGTACGGCCTAATGGTGATATTTACCGTACAGAATTTCTTCATGAAGAAATGGAACATCTTGCATTGAAATATACCTCTGATGATGTCATAGTTGGACAATTACTGAATAACTGTTTTACCGTACCATCGGTTGCTGCCCATTTCGCTCAGGAGAAAAATTCATGGAAAACGACACGATCAGAATTCCTTGAAGATGTCAAGAAAAGCTGTGTAGAATATGGTCACGGTGGATTATGGAACACCAAATACGATTATAATGATGTTATCTCAGTTGATATGGCTGCATGTTATCCTGGGAGTTTTCTTGGATATGGTGTATGTTCTAAATACTTTAAAAGATTCGGACATCCTACACATGACATGACCAGGGTTGCAATAAACGGACCCCTTCCCATGGAAGGACCAGATGTTGACCTAACAGGATTTGCTCATGTAGAATTATTCGAATTTGCAGAAAATCTTCATCCGATTACTTATGTTTGGTTTGGAAGACATTTTTCAGAAAAATGTTGGGTTCCGATAGTACTATTGCGGTATATGCTTGATGCTGGATTTTTAATATCGTTGAGAGTAACTGAAGCGATTATATCGTATAATTCACAGAAGCAAGTTTAGTTACCAGAACCAAATAGATTTAATATCGATGATACCAGAAAAGAATTCCCTGATATTGATGAAGATCATATTATTAAAATAAATAAATGCAGAAACGAGTACGATGAGAAATTTGCAAAAGATCTTGGTAGAAAGATAATCAGTAAATTTACTCAAGGTGGTTCATACGATTATAAACGAGCGTGTACAAGATTGATTATGGACGATGCTGAACTAGATTTTATAATCGCTGATACAACGGAGAAAAACACATTTATAAACAGATGTAATGCTTATTTATCAGATGGAACAAAACTATGTACCATTGTGAGCTACCTTGATGGCGATTCACCGCAGTTTACTCATTTAAGATCTTCGATGTTAGCTTATGTTTCGATAAACCTACTATCGATGATAAATAAATTTCCTCGTCACGCTGTCAGAGTCGCTACGGATTCATTTTATGTACATAAAAATATAAAGATTTATTAAAACTCGGTAATGGTGAATGGGGAACATGGAGAATAAAACAAGAAAATATATTTAGTTATTCTGAATCTGCAGATGTTGAAATTGTGGAGACATATTACAGAAATAATAATCAAACATCAAAGTCATCTGCACCATCTGTATACGATCCTGTATCTAGACATAAGACTGTTTATCTTAATGGGTGTGGAGGGTCAGGTAAAACAACTCGTGCGACTAATTTATTTATAAATAATACATCAGATATGATTGTTTTAACACCGACGCACAAACTTGCTAGAGAAATAAAGCAACGAGGAGTAAAATCATGTACATATCATAGTTTCTTTAGATGGTGCGGAGACACATGGACTCCTGAGCGAATGGGTGAAAAATATATACCTAAATATATTATATGGGACGAGATATGCACGGTGTCGTTAGAAACACTAAAAACATTTCTTGATTGGTTATTGACAAATAATACTGCTGTGATTATGTGTGGCGATCATGGTCAACCACCACCCTTTGTTGGACAGTCTCCACATGAATGGCTGAAGAATAACGTAAATTATTATGAAGAAATACATGATGACCATAGAGCTATCGATGAACCGCTGAAGGAATTTAAAAAATTAATCAGACTTCAGCCAGACAGAGTACAATGTGAGATAATGCGAGGAGTAATTCCAGAGACTTCTATGAATGAATTTTGGACTTTATGGAATCCCGCTGATTTAATAGTCGCGAGTAGAAAGATAGTTCGTGATGAACTACAGAATAAATTATTTACGTTACATAAAGAAAAGTTTTCAGATCTACCTGTACCATTATGTTATCGCCCAGCAGATACTCGACGACAGAATATTGATGTTGAAATTCCTGGTGCCTTGGTTCCACCAAGGATACAGAATCTTGTCTTGAATGATATTATTTTAGTCGATATTAATGTCGTTGAGAATGCGCTGAGTATGAATAAATCACCGTGGACGTTAGGATATGCTATAACGATTCACTCGTCACGGGGATTAACTATAACTGATACTAAAATCTGGATTGTAGATGATCGGATCGAATGGTCGAATTTAGTCTATCTCGCCGTATCTCGAGTCAGGAGAATATCGCAACTGAGTAGAGTTATTGTAGATTACGTAATAACTGAAGAAATCGCTAACAATATCGATATCAATAAAAAATTAGTCAGCTATAAAAAATGTGACCAAAAAAATAATCGTGACTTTGATATTGATACTGAATTTATTATAAAACTAAAACAACTACAAAATAATCATTGCGCAAGTTGCAACTGTAATATGTCATGGCAATATTCGAATAATAATCCAAGACAATTTACCGTAGACAGAATTAATAGTGATCTCGGTCACACACGTGATAATGTGATGCTGACCTGTCTTGAGTGTAATCGACGTCGAGGCTCTGGACGTTTACAAAATTGAACGTGGTGGTAATTGCGTATTCTCAGGAATTATTTGCAATTGTTCACGTACAAATCCACGTTGAGGGGCTGTAGAATCTAGCCTGTATATTGGAGGTCTACCAGTGGATCTTACCACGCTAGAAATTTTATGTGTAGTCACGCTCCAGATAGGATCGGTTGCTCTTTTTTTACCACCTTCAAGTTCGCCAGGTTCATATAAATATCTTACAGTTACATTACCTAATACTGGTTGAGAGAAAGATTCACGTCGTCCGTAGCAATTGCTACGGGGTATATATTTTTTTTTTGATCGCATTAGAAGGTTTCATGGAAGTTGCACGAGTAATTTCATTATTCAACGCAGCTATCACACTCGGTAATCTTGCAACCCATTCACGAGATCGCTCACCCGACTTAAGGTCAGTAGATATTTCCTTTGCATATTGATATCCGAATAACCGCTCGGCAAGTGTTCTATTAAATCGTTCAACGATTGCCTGATCACGATGAATTTCAGTATGTCCTCGTCTGATTTTAACGTTACGTTTCTTCATCAACGATGATACTACTCCAAGAAATTCTTTACCGGGATCAACTTGTAATAACCGTGGCCATCGTAGACCACCTCGTTGATAAATGCGTTCAAACGCAGATGCAACTTCAGATGTTGTCTTTGTTGATAATGGCTCCGCTTCTTTATATCTACTCGCAATGTCAACGACAGTTAACGCGTATTTGTACGTGCGTGATTTTCGTCCACGTGTTTTAATTGTATCGTGTGGTAAAAACAAAATATCTGCTTGATGAACTTCATTAGGGACACTAACATCAAAATGCGCGTAATGAATTCTTTTAGGTGGACTTAGGAAGATTTGCCATATTGCCTGTCGTGCTAACCATGATGCAGCGACATTACGTGAAACTTTTGCTGCTTCGGCGAGTTTACTAATCGCTGCCTTACCTCTCCAGAATCCTCTCGGGGAATAATAAACAGATTCCATTATGATAGTTATATAATTAATTGCCAGCCCCTAGCACCAGTTTACCTTTCATAGCAGTTTTTACTAGAAAACTAGCTAATTTTTCTCTGAGAGATTTATTAGGTATAGAATTTAACGCGTGAATAAATTTCACATCCGCGAGATGTCGGTGTTGCAAATCCTTACTTTTATACGCGACATCGTGAACGTGACACGCTTGATCGATCTTATTTACTGGATACTCTCCTGGTTTTGGTTGATCTTGATCATCGAGTCTGATATCAAGTCGAGTTCCAGGACCACAATAATTATATCCGGGTAAATGTTTCTCACCGGGATATTTAGCCCATGGAGTTCCTGGTAATTTTCCTAACGAAGCAGCGATATCACCCCACCTGTCTTTGTTGGAATAAATTTATATTTCTTGGTACCACATTTCACACACTTGCCTGTAAGTGCACGTCTTTTATTTCTTGTTGTTATTGTTGTTAATTCAGTAGTATCGGTAGGTGCTCTGCATCGAACACAATATAGACTCATATTATTAATTATATGGATATAATTGACTTTTCTGCGACACGAAAACAAGAACCAGTAAAACACCATCCAGCGCTTCCGAATTCTATCAGAATGATTATAATAGGTCCGTCCGGAAGTGGGAAGACGCAATTATTACTTAATCTAATAATACGATGGCTGAAGTGGGATAAATTATATTTAGTAGCGCCATCTGTAGATGATCAGCGATGTTACGAAGTACTTAAAGATTTTAATGAAAACGCAAAATCGTTACATGAAGACAATGTCATAGACTTTATTACTGATATTGATGAGCGCCATCTGTAGATGATCTGGATGGATTCATTAATAATTTAGTAGTGTATGATGATGTTATGCTGGACAAACAATCAAATCCAGCTAGAATATTTTCACAAGGTAGACATA
>JAECUM010091108.1:0-40460 GCA_016617855.1 Megalonaias nervosa
GAAGTGGGATAAATTATATTTAGTAGCGCCATCTGTAGATGATCAGCGATGTTACGAAGTACTTAAAGATTTTAATGAAAACGCAAAATCGTTACATGAAGACAATGTCATAGACTTTATTACTGATATTGATGAAGCGCCATCTGTAGATGATCTGGATGGATTCATTAATAATTTAGTAGTGTATGATGATGTTATGCTGGACAAACAATCAAATCCAGCTAGAATATTTTCACGAGGTAGACATAAAAATACAGACGTGATTTATGTTACACAGAGATATACACAAATTCAAAAAGTAATCAGAGACAACTGCAATATTTTGGTTGTGTTTAATGGCGTAGATAATCATACGCTGCAAAATATTTATTATACTTGGTGTTCAGGCGACATGGACATGAACAAATTTAAAAATTTCTTTTCAAAAGCACAAGCTGCTCCATTTGGTTTTGTAACGATAAATTTACACGATCCTAGGTCAAGATATCGCAACGGACTTGATATAATTTTTGGATAAAAATCATAGCAGCAGGGAGGGTGAATGACCAACGCGTAGTGACCAGTACGTGAAAAAATAAGAAAAAATCTGGTCAATTAAAGAAGTTTTCATTATTAAGACAAAAAATTTCATTATTAAGACAAAAACTTTAATGTCTCAGACAAGTGGTCTGTTCACCCTCCCTGCTGCTACAGTATGTATCTTAATGCTTAATGAAACATACAAAAAATTGTTTCATGCCATGAATGTGGAAAGGTTGTATGATGTTAAACCTTGCTATTTTTATGTCTGTCTCTCATAACATTAATATCCTTTTTCTACTTGGGTAAGATTCTCAAGCATTGATGGCAAGAGTCTTGTGTGGATATGACTTGTTGAATGAAACACTAACCCACCAACATTGAAACACCAGCCCCCCAAATTTGGTCACTGTCATCTGTTTCATACTTCATTGCCTAATTGCTGTGGTCAGGTTAGTTTTTGTGGTGTCAACAACAAAGTCATGCAACTTCATGTGTACATGTGAGTTCATCACCAGCCTATCAAAATTAAGTCACTGCAGCTTGTATTTCAGATCACAGAGACTTCATTTTACCCTTTGCTGTGCATTAGTTTGGAGGTTGACCTAACTTGCACAAAACTGAATCCATCAAGTCAGCAATTTGTCATCCCATACAAGTTGTCTTCTTGAACAGTAATAATTTTCTTTACAGTAGGAAATATGCTGTGAACACCAGATGGGTATTGGGAATGCTTTATTTTAGCATGACAACAAAATCCTGTCTGGAATTTGTACAGAGCATGACAGAATTACTTTAAGTATTTTTTGTATACTAAGCTTTCATCATTCTTGCCAAATCAGACATGCTTTGAATTTTCTCAATTTATGATTGAGAAAATCTTAAATGTCTAATTATATGACTCAGATTGTTTAAGTTTCACCAGCAGGCATAACAGTTGTTTTTTTTTTTCATTGGGGTGTAAAGATTAGTATTTATATTTTTATTTAATATACTCATTAACTTGTCTTAAACATTTACAATATAAAAAGTATTTTGATCTATCATTAATTTTCCTTGAAAGTTATAGCAAATAGTTTGGTTAATTCATGATAATATTAGGTTACTGAAGCTGATTTTATGACACATCTCCAAGACACAAATGTTTCTGTTATGTTCATATGAATGCCAATATTCAAGTTCAAAATATGTTGAAAAAAGCTGCAAAATGATAACAAAAATTCAAAAAAGCTAAGAATAACAACACAAATTCATTAGAAAAGCTGAAGAATAAGTACACATATTCATTAATAAAGCTGAAGAATGATTACAAAATTTATAAAAAGCTGAATGATTAAAAAATTCATGAAAGACTGAAAAATGATTACAAAAAGTCATAAAATGCTCAAATCATGTATCAACTGTCAAATCATAAATAATAATAATTTGAAATGACAGTCAACAAATTATAAATGATAATGTTTTAAAATGAAATTCAGCATGTTATAAATGATAACGTTTTGAAATGAAATTCAACAAATTATAAATAATAATGATTTAAAATGAAATTCAACAAATTATAAATTATAATGATTTAAAATGAAATTCAACAAATTATAAATGATAACAATTTAAAATGAAATTCAACAAATTATAAATGATAATGATTTAAAATGAAATTCAAAAAATTATAAATTATAATGATTTAAAATGAGATTTTACAAATTATAAATAATAATGATTTAAAATGGAAGTCAATAAATTATAAATGATAATGATTGAAATAAAAGTCAGTACATATAAATGATAATTTAAATAAAAGTCAGTGCATTATAAATGATAATTTAAATAAAAGTCAGTACATTATAAATGATAATTTAAATAAAAGTCAGTACATTATAAATGATAATTTAAATAAAAGTCAATAAATTATAAATGATAATGATTTAAAAAGGATATGTGACATCAGATAAAGATGAAGTGCAAAAACAGATTTCTCACTTTTATGGCAATAACCATGGTGGATGTACTACCAATTACCAAATGTTTTGAAGATTTTGCCATGCCATGTGACTTACAGTTTTTCCTTGTTTTTAAAAACAGATAAATATTGGAAGACATCTTTTTTGTTTTTCATATTGTTTGATATTAAAATAAGCAGTGAAATGTTTTTGAAATATCAAAAATCTGTATATTTTACAAAATTCTTTGTCATATTTTCTCCTCTAAATATATTACCCAATCATGTTATGTTAGGAATATTAGCCTTCTACCTTGTGAATCCAGCCTTACTAAAAGATGAAAATCGTTTTTTCTTGTCTATCTCATATATTCAAAGGACAATAACTGCTGCCCATTACCTCCCCTTGTCACCACCACCATCTGTTGTTTGTGGCTTTGCTGCTGTACTGGTAATATTGTACTATCCTCTGACAGTCAAAGCCATTTTTGTGTTCCAATTAACTCATCCAACATTCCTTTTGGATATTTTGTGTGGATTAATCATTCTGCTGCAGGTTGTATGCATTAATTTTACAGTTTCTGCCAAATTTGAGTTATTATATCACCTTTAGGGACTTTGTCCTTTTAAGACCACATCACCCGTGCTATCGTTCACCTCTGCAAGGTCATAACAACAAGTTAGCATGACATTGACTTTTTTCACTTGATCCATTTGTAATGGATTTGGTTTTAGTTAGTTATTTAAATGCTGCTTTGCTAATTTATGCTTTGTTTTTC
This sequence comes from Megalonaias nervosa, assembly GCA_016617855.1. NCBI lineage: Eukaryota > Metazoa > Mollusca > Bivalvia > Unionida > Unionidae > Megalonaias > Megalonaias nervosa. Next base: position 3,238 of record JAECUM010091108.1, read on the forward strand.
CCTTCTATGTGTCGTTTCAGTAGAAAGGTCAACTAAATACATGAATGCATAAGCATAGTCTATAAGTTTCTAATGAGACACTGTCTTTTTTTTATTACTCTGTTAGTAACTGGAAATATATATATATATATATATATATATATATATATATGTCTTAGTAAGTTTTGCTTTGCTTTCTCTTCTTGTGTCATTTCAGTAGAATGTGATCAAAATTATTTAATGCCTCTTCAAAGCATGGAAGCTTACCATGACTAATGTTTTGTATATACTATGTGTACATCATCTATAATATGCATCATGTGTAATTCATGGTCATAGAAGACATGGGTACAGTTTAGCTAGTTAGTCACATACTGATTTGCTAATCCATGCTTTGTTTTCTCTTCTTATGGCATTTCAGGAGAAATGTCTACTAAATGCAGGTAATGCAAATTCAGAGCAATAGTACACATGGCATTGAAGGGAAGGAAAGATGGAATAGGTCAAGGAAAACAACCTACAGTTCATTGTTGGTGATACTAGCTCATTGGGGAATGTTCCTCAATTTTAGGCAACCCAATGGCTTAAGTCCTCCCACATGCCAGAGCATGCCCTTTGGGTCTGTAAGTCAGAGTAAATGGGGTTCATATGAGATCCGTTGGATCCACCACCTTAGACCACTGCACCATTACTGGCCATCCAGGCATCACTGGCCATCCAACTGTCACCAACCATCCAACACAGGAGACCCTTTGAGAAGACAGCTCAGCCAACATGTTCATTGCTTGCATTTCTGACACATTGGAGTATTGTTCCTCAATTTTAGGCAGCCTAGTGGGCACAAGTCCCCCCACATGTCTGAGCATTGTCTTCAAGCCTATAAGTCCATATGCATGGTGTTTGTACTGGATCCACTGGATTCAGTGCATAATAAAACTGCACTGTCACTGACTGTCCAGACTTCACCAGTCATCCGGTCATTCCAATATGGGAACCTTTTGGTTGAATCCCTCCAGCCAACTATGATTTATGGGAATCTTAGAGGCAGATCTACCCATCTAACCATACCATCTGCGACATACCCTTACTATGACTGAGATTTCAATGAGAAATCTGTCAGTCCAGCCAGGCTCTTGATGCAGCTGGTACCAGTGATAGCTGGACCATCTTCCATACAATCAGCTTCCAGACTGATCATTTGCCTGGCAAACCATCAGGCAGTGCTGGACTTCCATATGTTCACTGCATGTTCACAATGGAGAGCTAGTGACATTTTTATAGGGATGGAATTGAGTCTTCATGCCACCTGGTATGTCTTCTTCAGAGCTGCAATTAGATCCAGATTGGGCCTCGATGAGTGTAACGATGAAACTCCTTCAAAACAACCATCCTTCACATCAATACTCAGATCCGACCTTCGAATGGACTGAAGTTTAGGTTTAATTCCACCATCAAGGACATTTTAGGGTGTTGGCTACTTCAGAATGCCCTCCACCCCCTACTGCTACTCAGGACTGTAATATTGAAGAATTGGTAAATGAGAATGGAGAGTTGCCTTACTTCTGGTTTCAATTGGCTAGACTTAAAGTGACAGGCGCCATCAGTACTGAGAAGAATATAGCAGCTGTTTATATATCTACTTGTCTGTTTTATGAAGTGGACAAAATGTGCTCAATATTCTATGTCAGAGTTGGTTGGGGATGTTGTTGCTTCTTTGTCAGTGTTGGATTTGGCCCCATTAGCTCATTTCAGACTTGACAGAGACACCCGGCAATAGTCACACTTGGGAGGTGACGCCGTTTGGAACCAATCAGCCCCCGCAACTGTGAAGGGATGTTAAACGGCCACAGAACAGGATCTTCAGTCAAATGTGCACCAATATCAATCCCTAGGAAGCAGTTGTACAGAGGCAGCAAGAAACCAAATTTTGAGCTCAGAAAGGGGGGTGGAGGTGGTGGTGATCCAGGTCATAAGATGGCTGCCATGTATGGATGGTTCTAACTCAACTCCACTCAATATTCAATGAACTTGGTGTAAAAACTGGTGTTAAATATGCTAATACCAATTGCCATAATTTATAATGTGGATTTATGACAATATTAAGTTAGTGTAAGTGAAATTTAATGGGCATGCTTTCATTTATTCAAGTGAATTTGGAAACCTGTTCAAAACAAAGGATTTTAGGTTATCCAAAATGCCATAAATTTGAACACAAACAAAGACTCTGTCAATTAATGTATTATACACACTAGGAAGCTGGCAAAGAGGAGAATGCCAGTGCTTCATTCATAACAAATCTAAATGTACCTAGTGAGACTCTTGACTCTAACTATTCAATGGACACTATTGTAAATGCAAAAGTTAACGGACTTTCAGGGTCTGTATGTGACTTTGAAGACGCTAATATATATGAACATTTAAATAAGGAAATAAGATGTCAGAATGATAAAAGTAGTATGGAGACAATCTCAGTGAGTACCCCATTGCATGATGACATACATATAATTGATATGAAACTAAATACAAAAGGTTTTAACATAGGTCACTTAAATGTACAAGGTATAGTGGGAAAAACAGACCAGATTAAGTTAATGTTGTCTTCTAAGGAAAACAATATATATGTTTTAGGACTCACTGAAACCAAATTAAATGCTAACCACAATGATAATTTATTTTACTGTCAAGGCTACAATAATCCATTACACAGGGACAGAGAGACAGCAGGGGACATCTTGTTGTATACATTTGGGAAGATGTAAATGCAGAAAGGCAGCTTGACTTGGAATCACATAAAATTGAGAGTATCTGGGTGGAAATTTCTCAAATTAATGCAAAATCATTCCTAGTTGGTTTCATTTATAGGCCACCTTCCTCCAAAGCAATTTGGAATGATAACTTTTTTAAACAAATTGAAAATGTTCTTGCACAGGAGAAAGAAACATATATACTAGGCGATATAAATAAGGACCTTCTCAATACTCAAATAAGGAACAACTGGATGGAATTTACTGAATCATTAGGCCTAGTCCAGCTTGTAAATGAGTCCACAAGGGTAACAGAAAAATCAAGCACTCTTATTGATTACATTTATACCAACCTACCAGATAATGTGGCTTGTGTTAATGTACTGAATGTTGGTCTTAGTGACCACTATCCTACTTTTTTAACAAGAAAGGTTAAATGCAAGAGAAATAAGAAAAATATACACAGAACTATCACTTACAGATCGTTCAAAAATTTTAATGAAGAACAATTTCTCAATGACCTATATAAAGTTCCATGGAATATGATCCAAAATTTGGATGATACAGATGAAGCTCTGAGGGTGTGGACTGACTTATTTATGGATGTAGTCTCTAAGCATGCACCACTGAAATTACATCAAGCAAAGAATGAAATCCAACCTAATTGGCTTTCTACAGAAATCCTAGACGCTATGAAAACACGAGACCAATTCAAGGCTATGGGAAACCAAGCACAATATGAAGTATGGAGAAATAAAATAAATATGATTAAAAATTCTAAAAAAAACTTATTATCAATCATTACTTGAAAACAAAAAGAGCAACACAAACTCCATTTGGAAAGTTTTCAATGAACTCACTGGAGGAACACACAAAGATCAGACAAATAAAATTCACTCACTTCTGGTGAATGACACCATAGTCACTGATGACACTGACTGCAAAGCAAATGTTTTCAATGATTTTTTCACCAACATTACCACAAAGTTAAAAGAACCAGTGATAGAAAACAACTTTAATGAACTGAACTGAAAAAGTTCTGCAGCAGCAAAATCTCTAAGGAGGTATGTTTCTCTATCCCACCAGTATCAAAAAAGTTTGTTAAAAAATGTCTCAGTGAACTTGATACCAAGAAAGCTACAGGACTTGATCAGATTGGTCCATGACTCATTAAATCTTCTGCCTCTGCCATTTTAGATAGCATAACATTCATAATCAATTTAAGCATTGCAACCTCATCAGTCCCCAAAATATGGAAAACTGCAAAAGTAACTCCCGTTCATAAATCTGGTTCTAAGGATGATGCTGATAACTACTGGCCAATCTCAGTACTACCAAACTTGTGAAAATTGATTGAAAAATATGTCCATGACTCATTCATGTCATATTTAACCAAACACTTGCTGTTACACCCTAATCAATCAGGCATTAGACAGAAACATTCATGTGAGACTGCCTTGATCTCCCTAACTGATAAATGGCTTCAAGCACTTGACCAAGGTAGAATAATAGGATCTGTATTTGTAGATTTCAGGAAAGCTTTTGGCATGGTGGATCATGAAATCCTTTTGAAGAAACTGAAAATCGACCAATGTGATGAAAGCACAGTTAGATGGTTTACGTCATACTTAAGCGAAAGAACACAACATGTTTATATAAATAATGTTCTGTCTGAACCTGGAACAATTAGATATGGAGTACCACAAGGCTCAATTCTAGGTCCATTACTATTTATTTTATTTATTAATGACCTACCACTTTTACTAAGGGACTCAATATCATCTACAGATCTCTATGCAGATGACACAACATTGTCAGACATCCAAAACACAAAGCATGAACTTGAAATTTATTTACAGAATGCCCTAAACAAACTGGACAATTGGCATACATGCAAAGGCATGGTGGTAAATACTGGTAAAACTAAAATATTACTTAAAAACTGGTAAAACTAAAATATTACTTATCTCAACAGAGCAAAAAAGGACAAATCTTGATAGTGATGAACTATGACATGGAAGGATACAAATTTGCAAATGGTCTGTCATGATAGATTACTTGGTGTTTTGGTAGATAATAACCTATCATGGACTGAACATGTCAAACATATCAGCAAAAAAGTCAATTCAAGTGGATAAGACATTTTCTCCCTGAAAGGCACAGAAAACTACTTTGTAACAGTTACATACAACCCTATTTAGACTACTGTAATACAGTATGGGGTAATTCAAATGATAAAAACATAGCAAAGCTGGCTCATCTTCAAAAAATAGCATTTGGGCTAATATCAATCCAGAAAGAAAGCAAGGAAAGTTTAGCTGGTAAACCAAACAGTATAAAATTCCCAAACCAAATAAGGAATTATTTAAAAATAGTTTCCAGTACTCTGGAACTTTGCTCTGGAATAGTATTCCAGTTGAGATTAGAAATGCCTACTCTATTTCCTTCTTCCAAAGCCACTATATCCAATGGCTTCAGAGATGCAGCAATTAAATAAATTCCTTTGCATGAGGGCCTCAAGGTAGATTAGTTCTTAGCTAATTGTGTTACCCTCTTTAAATAAAGTCATTATTATTATTATTATTATTATTATTTTGAGGGACTTCAGGTTTTGTTCATCAACAATCCCCTCCCCTCTCCTTCCTCTTCCCTCTACACAGATGTGCCATTAGATCAGGAATATATATGGTCCTCTTATAAAAGAAAAGATGGAGCTTGTGCAAAGACCAAACGAATATTTTCATGTCCCTATCCCCCCCCCCCATCGTCATCCTGTTCCAATCGACATCATCTCCAACAATGGCAGCATACCTGGATGACATCCTCCAGAAATACATGGTAAGTTCTATCATACCCCAAGGCAGGAACAATCTTCTCTTATTTTAGGTCATTGGGTGTTCTAGTGAAATGGGAAAAGTCAGACCTCCATCCATCCCAGAGTTTTGTCGATCTGGGCATGGAATTTTTAACCAATTGGAATCTGATGTGACTTTTTCATGTTCACATAATCAGAATCATCAAATTTGTTGAGTCCATTTCAAACAGGACTTGGATTTCAGTGGGAGAGCTTTCACAACTCCTCAGTTTATTTAATGCGGCAGCAGACTTGATCCCGCTTGGCGTCCTTTTATGTTCCCCTTACAGATGACACTGTGCCCGTTTTCAAGTCCTCTCAATCAAACAGTCATGATCGCACCCAAGATTTGATCATTCCTGCAATAGTGGTGCAACCCAGGTTGGCTGACCATGGGAATCTGCTGGAGATGCCCAGAGCAGAAATAAATGAAGGCTGTCATCAACGCCTTTCACTTCTGAAAAGATCAACTCTAGGCAAAACAGTCCTCATTAGGTCTGACAACTCTGTCATGGTGACCTATCTCCTCAAACATTGCGGCACCAAATCACCCAACCTGTGTGTTCTGATTTGGCAGTTTCTATGTTGGTATGACAATCTCCACTTCAACGTAAGAATCAGACACATTCCCAGCAGACTCATTGACTTGGCCAACACTCTGTCCAGAAAAAGTCAGGTCCTTCACATAGGCTCCCCATGAGTTGTTCTTCACTCGAATTTGTGCACTTTTGGAGCATCTGATGCTCAACCTTTTGCAACAAGGTGACTTCACAAATTACCCACTTTCATCTCTCCTGTCCCAGACCCAGAAACTTGGGCTGTGGATGCAGTGTGAATCAGTTGGAAGGGTTCTGGGAATTTGCCTACCCTCTCACAGTCCTGATATCAAAAGTAACACAGAATTTAAGGGGTCAGAATTGCAAGATGATTCTGATAGTTCTTCTCAGATGGGACAAGTCCTGGGTTGCCAATCTACTCAATTTAGCGATCTGCCCAGGAAGATTCTGGCCAGCCTGAACGATCTCAAGCAATCACGGTCACAGGTGTTTCATTCCTGCCCAAACTGTTCTTTTCTGCATGTTTAGCCCTTATCAGGACAGCCTTGCAAGACATACAACGTAAACCTTCAGTTATGAACAAGAAGGCCCTCCTCTCTGAAGGCTTATGAGGAAAAGTGGAATGATTTCAGGTACTGGTGCCATACCAATAACAGTGTCCCTCTGAGTCTCCATCCTGCAACTGGCCAACTTTTTTCTCTGGCTCTTTGAGGAGAAGCAGTTGGTCCAATCTTTATCAACGGCTACTGCTTCATGATATTGGAAATCATGGCAGACATGTTTTTGAGCATAATAAAGACATATCAGATCTCTTGCCCATTTACGTCTCATTTGACAAGCCATGACATGTGCAAATGCCTCTTCGTTCTCGTGAGAGCCAAAACACAGGATATCACCCCTCAAGCCCTTGCATCATGGCTCAAGTGGGTTGTACGCTTAGTTCACATCTCACCAGGTCAGAGTAGCCTTACAAGGGTTATGGCTAAGAATATTAAAGCCATTTCTGCAAACCTTGCATTCAAACATAATTTTTCGATCCAAGATATAATAGAAGCTGTTGACTGGCATGCAGAGTCAACTTTCTTGAGTTTTTATCTCAATGATTTAGCATTGCAGAGGAAAACCTAACATTTGGTTGGTCCAGCGGCAGAAGCACAGAAGGCCACCAGACCCAACTAGATCAATCAACACAGTATGTTAGCTTTGCTGGATTTGACAGTGAAATTTTGTAGGTAAGATTTCAATATTCAGGCAAAGGTAATGGGCAAGAGTTATTGCCCTTTGTCCATATGAGATAGACAAGAAAAGACAATTTCCATCTTGTAGTAGAGCTGGATTCGTGAGGTAGCAGGCTAATATTCATAATGTAATATGACTGGGCAAGTATTCTCGGAGAAACATAATTTACTTTAAAATTTACTTTCTTGCCGAAATGGCAGATATAAACTTGAGCAGTGAACACAAGTCATAAAGGTATTGGTTAGTCAAGAAAGACATCTATGAGCACTGAAGGGCCTGACATTTAATGGCATCACTGAGCAGTAAAAGGCCTGATATTTAAAGACATCCATGAGCAGTAAAGGGCCTTACATTTAAAGGCATCTATGAGCAGCAAAGGGCCTGACATTTAAAGGCATCTATGAACAGTAAAATGCCTGACATTGAAAGGCATCACTGAGCAGTAAAGGGTTTGACATTGAAAGGCATCTGTGAGCAGTAAAGGGGCTGATATTGAAAGGCATTACTGAGCAGTAAAGGGCCTGGCATTTAAAGGCATTTATGAGCAGTAAAATGCCTGACATTGAAAGGCATCACTGAGCAATAAAGGGCCTACATTGAAAAGTGCCATTGCACAGTAAAGAATTTAGGTTTGTGTTTAGGTCATTTTTGGGGTATTTTTGATATAGTTGGTGTCAAAATGGTGTTAACAAATCAATGTTTACCAGTCAAAATATTAAAGTGCTGGACCAGGACATTTATTGTGAGTGTTAACAAAGTACTGGACCAGGACATTCGTTGTGGGTGTTCACAAAGTGCTGGTCCAGGACATTTATTGTGCATGTTCCCCAAGTGTTGGACCACGACATTCATTTTGGGTGTTCACAAAGTGCTAGGCCGGGACATTCATTGTGGGTGTTTACGAAGTGTTGGACCAGAACATTAATCATAGGTGTTCACAAAGTCTTGGACCAGGACATTCATGGTGGGGTTCAGAAAGTGCAGGGCTGGGACATTCATTGTGGGTGTCCAAAAAATGCTAGATTTGAACCTTCATTGTGGGTGCTCACAAAGCACAAGGTTGGGACATTCATTGTGAAGGTTTACAAAGTGCAGGGCTGGGACATTCATAGTGGGTGCTCACAAAGCACAAGGTTGGAACCTTCATTGTGAAGGTTTACAAAGCACAAGGTTGGAACCTTCATTGTGAAGGTTTACAAAGCACAAGGTTGGAACCTTCATTGTGAAGGTTTACAAAGTGCAGGGCTGGGACATTCATCAGATTTAGTGTTCACAAAGTGCAAAGTCAGGACATTCATTGTGGGTGTTCACAAAGTGCTGGGCCATGATCATGTTTGAACTATAGCATTGGAACACTCATTAAAAGGATGTTAATTGCCTGCATATAGTTCATTATCAAGACTACATGAACTGATTGCTGACAATTAAATTTCTGCTGTACAACATTATCCCATTGAAATTAATGACTTTGGTAAGGCATTGCCCAATGTACATGTTTCTAGTTTGTTTTGAATTTTTCTATTTGTTTTGTAATTTATTTGTTTTTTGGAAACAAATTTTATTACCTCTAGTGAAAAGAGTTTATGTGTGTGTGTGTGTGTGTGTGTGTGTGTGTGTATATATATATATATATATATATATATATATATATATATATATATATATATATTAATATAAAGTACCAGTACAAAAGGTATGAAAATAGTTTGAAAATAAAATTTGGAAAGCATATTGCATTAGAAGTAAAAATTGATGTAAGCATGAAACATAAAGCATCATCCTTGTAACTGCATATTGGCAACAGTGTAAGACAGTTACTTGCATTGATGGGAGATTTGCTGATGTTCCAGTTTTCTTGATATAACTGATATTGATTTGTCATTGTAGGATTGGAGCTTAGTGGTGGAAGTCAAAATGGTCATAAAGAACTAGTGAGAGTGGCCAAAATCTCACCTTCTGGTGCAGCAGCTGATGATGATCGGATTAAGGTATCGGTGTTTTTGTGAGAGATGTAAGAGTCAGAATTACACCTCATCCTTGCAAACTTCTATCCCTAAACAGATATGCAGTGTCTGCATGGCTTTCACAACAATTTCAGAAAACTGCATCAAGAAAAGGCTATATTTATTTTGTTGTATAGCATAATGAAGTCCAAGATTTAATCCAAAAACATTCTGAATTCATCATTACTATCATTGTTGCAAATACTGAATAATTATTATGGGCTAAGAACTATTGTTCATTAGGAGAATGTATAATCCACAGTCACAAACAACAGTTTACTGATGCACTGCTGTCCAAACTCTTTGACTATCAGCCTTGAGTGGAAGATGTACACCCCAGATTACTTCATTTATAGCGATCAGCCAGTGGAAGATATACATCCAGAGTACTTCATTGACAGCTATCAGTTAATGGAAGATGTACACCCAGATACTTCATTGACTGCTCTCAGTCAATGGATGATGTACACCCCAGAGCTCTTCATTGACAGCTCTCGGTCAGTGGAAGATGTACACCCAGATTGCTTCATTTATAGCTATAAGTCAGTGGAAGATGTACACCCAGATTGCTTCATTTATAGCGATCAGTCAGTGGAAGGTGTACACCCAGAGCACTTCATTTATAGCTATCAGTCAATGGAAGATGTACACCCCAGAGTACATCATTTATAGCTATCAGTCACTGGAAGATGTACACCCCAGAGTACTTCATTTATAGTACTTTATTATATTAGTGTCAGGACAGATATTGCATTAAATCATGGAAACTTGACTAATCAGGAGAAATAGGACAATTTTGGATTCAATCATGGCAATTTTTCTAGTCTGGAGAGATAGTACAGGTATTGGATTCAATTATGGAAATTTTACTAGTCTGGAGAAATAGCACAGGTATTGGATTAAATCATGGAAATTTTACTAGTCTGGAGAAATAGGACAGGTATTGGATTTGATCAAGAAAACATGACTAGTCATGAAAAATATGACTAGTTTTTTATTCATAATGGAAACTTGACTAGCCAGGAGAAATAGGACTTATGTTGGATTTGATCATGAAAACTTGACTGGTAGGGAAAAATACAATTATGTAAATGATCATACAATGAAATAATATACTGTGAAAATTTGATAAAAGGTTTTAATCTTCAAGTACAAGATACCAGAAACTTTATTTAGCATCTGTATTCTGGATACCAAAGATAAGCTATTTGACCAACAATGACATAAAACAAGTCTGATGATATTAAAAGAGACAGACATGTAAAAATATACATATTTAAAACAATACAGACAAATGTTAAAATATTTCAGTCACAGAAACAACTTGAGACAAGCTGCAGTACATAGATATAATTGGTATACTTGCATTAAAAAGTAAATTATTTGTTTACAATAAAATGTATGTACACAAATATAGAATTAAAACTTACATATAAAGTATGACATTGTTGTCAATAAAACTCATGCACAGAATGACAAATTCAAATCAATATTATTAATATTATATTAAATGGAGAGAAAGTACAGGTTTGTTCCTTACCAGGAAAAGCCCTTTAATTTTCTAAATGTTCATGACAGTTAGGGAAAAATGGGGAATTTTCAGCTGCCACTTGATCACATACATATTTGAGTCACAATTTAACTGATCCTGAGTTAAATCTGTTGAGTTCTTACTGGAATTTTCAGAGGTTGTGGAACTCTTCAATCATCTGATATATAATTGCTACATGGATCACTTGGGTGCATGCCCTAAACATATTTGTGTAGTCAATTCAGTCACTGAGGCGATTGGATTGGTCAAGCAGACTCGTTACCCCATAGTCCACTGCATATTAGTATATTTTCTTACGTGGAAGGTATGAAGACCAGTCTAGCTTCACAATGTGCCAACATGTCAGCAACATGTGATCACTATGAGTGTAAGTGACAAATAATAATATTGCCCAATTCCCATTTTCATGTAAAGTTAACAAAAATGTATTGTGATAAATATTTATTATTTATTAGTTTGCACTGGGAATATGGTGTTAAGTATTATCATAAATAGTAACCTTCACCACCATAAACTTGCATTTTCTGTGAATTTTACTCTCAGACCTTGCTAAATGCATAGAAGTCTACAGACTGCTGGAACAATTTACAGTGCAGAGTTCCCTCCTGTGGATGTCCTTGACTGTATCTAGTGTGCAGTCCATAGAGAAATTACATTTAAGGATAATGTTAGGGCACTGACCAGAAATTAATGGATTGTTTTTACTAAATTCCTTCCTTCTTTTTATACACGGTATACATTTTAATGGCATTTTGATAAAATTAAACAAAACTTTTATAAAAGACTTTCTTCATACCAACATTTGCAGTTAAGCAGAGTAAAGTTAACATTTTTATTCTGCTCTTTTAAATGAGTAACATGCAACATATGTGAATTTCAGTTGTTATACTTGTTTCTAGTAATAAATGCTGTGCTTTAGTACATGGTAATATGTCTAATTCAAATGCTGTACTTTAATACATGGTAGTATGTCTGATTCAAATGCTGTGCATTAGTACATGGTCATATATCTGATTCAAATGTTGTGCTTTAGTACATGGTCCTATGTCTAATTCAAATGCTGTGCTTTAGTACATGGTCATATGTCTAATTCAAATGCTGTGCTTTAGTACATGGTCATATATCCAATTCAAATGCTGTGCTTTAGTACATGGTAGTATGTCCAATTCAAATGATGTGCTTTAGTACATGGTCATATCTCCAGTTCAAATGTTGTGCTTTAGTACATGGTCATATGTCCAATTCAAATGCTGTACTTTAGTACATTGTCAAATGCTGTGCTTTAGTACATGGTTGTATGTCTAATTCAAATGCTGTACTTTAGTACATGGTAGTATGTCTAATTCAAATGCTGTACTTTAGTACATGGTAGTATGTCCAATTCAAATGCTGTGCTTTAGTACATGGTCATATCTCCAATTCAAATGTTGTGCTTTAGTACATGGTCATATGTCCAATTCAAATGCTGTACTTTAGTACATGGTCAAATGCTGTGCTTTAGTACATGGTAGTATGTCCAATTCAAATGCTGTGCTTTAGTACATGGTCAAATGTCCAATTCAAATGCTGTACTTTAGTACATGGTAGTATGTCTAATTCAAATGCTGTGCTTTATAGTACATTGTAGTATGTCCAATTCAAATGCTGTACTTTAGTACATGGTCAAATGCTGTGCTTTAGTACATGGTAGTATGTCCAATTCAAATGCTGTGCTTTAGTACATGGTCATATGTCCAATTCAAATGCTGTACTTTAATACATGGTAGTGTGTCCAATTCAAATGCTGTGCTTTATTTAGTACATGGCTGTATGTCCAATTCAAATGCTGTGCTTTAGTGTATGGTCGTATGTCTAATTCAAATGCTGTGCTTTAGTACATGGTTGTATGTCTAATTCAAATGCTGTACTTTAGTACATGGTCCTATGTCTAATTCAAATGCTGTGCTTTAGTACATGGTCGTATGTCTAATTCAGATGCTGTACTTTAGTACATGGTCGTATGTCTAATTCAAATGCTGTACTTTAGTACATGGTCATATATCCAATTCAAATGCTGTACTTTAGTACATGGTCATATGTCTAATTCAAATGCTGTACTTTAGTACAAGGTCATATATCCAATTCAAATGCTGTACTTTGGTACATGGTCATATGTCTAATTCAAATGCTGTGCTTTAGTACATGTTCATATGTCTAATTCAAATGCTACACTTTAATGCATGGTAGTATGTCTAATTCAAATACTGTGAGAGTTTATAGGGTCATAAGTGAACCTTGAAAAATCTGTTTTGTTTAGTAAAAAAAATAAGAAAAGACCCACAAATCTTTGTTCCAAAATGTGTGGGAACCTTGTAGGATGCTCATTTGTGAGAGTCCTGTTCATCATCATCATCATCATCAATCTCTTAACCCAAGAGGTCGTTGGGGCATCACAGTTGACTTTACAACCAATTCTCTCCATCTTTCCCTGTTCTCTACTGCCCTTTGGGAATCTCCAAATCTCATGCCTGTCCACTCCTTAATATTGTGTTACCACCTCTTTTTCTGTCTGCCTCTTCTTCTGCACCCTCACACTGTGTCTTGCAAGATTGTTTTTGACAGTCCAGATGATCTTGAGACATGTGAGAGCCCTGTTAATGCCCTAAAAAACAAACCAAATTCATTAAATTCATACATAACTTATATTTGTTTACTTTTATAAATCACTCTATATTTAGAATCCCCAACCTTTTTTTCTACAAATAGATGGGCATTTCCCCCTACTTTCTCAGTTCTAGAATAGACCATGAATAAGCATATTGAAATATCGTGGTTATGTTTTAATATTTTAGATTGGGATGAGTTTGCTGTCAGTCGATGGCCAAAACATAGTCGGAGCCAACACATCTGAAGTAAACGCCCTTTTGATGAAGTCATTTAACAACAAGCGTCATGTCACAATGAAGCTTGTACTGCACAAAGACAAACCAGTTGAGTTTGAACACTGAATGATGGGAAATGATTCTTCTTTTTCTGTACTGCTGAGTTACCATAGCAACTGTACATTGTCATCCAAGGCTTAGTATATGATTGGATCTTACTTTTCAATATTATCTTCACATTTGATAAAATCATGTATTATTGAATCAGCATTTGTTTTTGTTTGAAATGTAACAGAGAATAGGAGGTTATTTTCTAATCTTAACATACATTAAGCTTTCAGTTATAATTTTAAAATTGGAAATACTCAAGTTGTAAATAAATTTTAAAAAATGTGGTTGCATATGTATATTTATGTGTTATATATTATTGGTAAAATTCATCATTAAAATGATGTATGAAATCAGTAACACATTTCATTTCAGGCTACCATTCAGTATAGAGATACCTGGGCTAGAAACATTGTTATTTTAGAATCACTTAATTATTTAGTGTCAAGCCAGATTTTTCACATCATGTTGTATATACTGTATATATTGTTTATAACAGATGGAAGGTCTCAAGGTAGATTAGTTCTGTAACTAATTGAGTTACCTTCTCTACATAAAGTCTTTATTATTATTATTATTATTTTTATTATTATTATTATTATTATTATTATTATTATTATTATTATTATTATTAAGATGGGCATTAAATGTAAGTCACATCCAAGAATACTTTTCTTTTTGTATAAATGAAATATGCCTTGATAAATATATAGTCATTTTTACTCTAAACATTATCTTCAAACTTTTCATTATCATACCACAGGGATCAATCCTGGGTTCACTCCTCTTTCTCATTTGCAGTAATGGTCCGCCACTGAAAACACGCAACTGTATTTCATCTCACAGCCTTTATGCACATGACACCACTCTATCAGACTTCAAAGATAAAATCAGACCAAAATTCTCCCTTCATATAGCCTTACTTAGAATAGATTCCTGATGTAACGAAAATGGCATGAATGTAAACACAAATGAGACTAAAGTAATTGATTACTACCCAACAAGAGTGAGCAAAATTGGAAAATAACAATTTGATTCTTAGTTGAATGAAATTTGCCTACAAATGACAAAATTCTTGGGCTTAATATTGACAACAATTTGCAATAGAATGAACGTATTCATGTCGTATGTCATAAAGTCAGTTAATGTCTGGTTTTTAAGCAAGGTAAGTCCATACATGTATCTGTCAACCAAACATAGATTAATTTTTTTATTACAAGCACTATATACAGCCATACCTAGACTACTATAATGTTATCTGTGGTAAAGTTTCTGACACATCATGCCACTTGCATAAATTAGCTTGCAGACAGACTTATCATCCTAGATAATGCTGAAAACATCCAAAATGCATTGAACAGTATAAAACTTGTTACAAGTGAAAAAATAGTTTTTGATAAATGCTAAACTTATGCACAAAGTTTCAAATAATATGGCCCCAGTATATCTCATTGAACTATTTCATGTCAGAAAACAATGCAACACCCCCAAGTTAAGATCAGTTTCAGACAACCACCTTTACATTTCAGATTCAGATAATGAACTCTTTTAAAAAAAGGTTTTCAGTATTCAGGACCACTAACTTCAAGCAGAATCCCGGAGGAAATTGGAGAAAAATATAAATGCATTTAATTATAGACAAATTCAGTGGATGAAAAGTTCAACCTATTTGATTTGACAAATACATTATTACTTGAAGTGTAAATTCTCAAACATTTCACTTTGTTGCCCCACTGTTTTTGTACTGTATTTGCACAATACCTATAATGAAACTTATAAGGTCATTTACACACATTTACTCATCTTAAATATAAATTGTTGTTTTAAAATATAATATTAATTTTTCTTGACCAAAGTTTATTCAGTCCTGATTATTGAATGATCTGCACTTTAACTGTTATCAAGAAACTTTAGACAAAAATTATCGATTGCTGTGGACTTTTACAGTGGTGGCCATATACTAAACTGGGTCAAGAAAAGAGCACATAGAGTCTGATCATCACAATATAGGATAGTATGAATTTTTTATCAACATGCATAGATTTTGTTGTGACATAACAGTTAATAAGATTCAATCCAGATTGTACTGGATCACACCTTTAGGTTGATCTTGTCCCAAAATGTCCACATACTTTAACATTGGTTTTGCCATATGTACTTCCCAGGCATGTAAATAATGACCTTCCAAATGAATATGGATGTATGTGGATCCTAATTAAGTGATTAATTGTCATTTAATATTATGTATTATCAAACCCATTTACTAATATAATCAGTGTGGAACACCTACATGACCTGTATGACTTTTACTATAGTTGGAGCATGTTCTTACAAAATTTTCTTTTTATTATGTCGATATATACATGTAGCTTATTTTCGATGCTTTTTCTTTTATTGTGTGCAGCTATGTACATGTACTCTGTATATGAATATGCATATAATAAAGGACCACAAGGAGGATTAGTTTTCATGTAGTCTTCCTCTTTAAATAAAGTCATTATTATTATTATTAGTATTATTATTATTATTATTATATTATCACAATCTGTGCACATGTGCAATATATGTTGCTTTTTTAATCCATTCACAAAAGATACTCAGCTTTTACACAATGTTGCAATATAAAATTATGCAGCTGTGAAATATTTATATTTTATTTATATTATCTCAGCCATACATACGTACTTATAATTCACTGCAAAAATGCCTGCCTTTTCATTTGTAAGGGATGAATCCTCACTAAGATCTCATTTGTAAGGCATTATGTCTTCCTTCTAAGATCTCATTTGTAAGGCATTATGTCTTCCTTCTAAAATCTCATTTGTAAGGCATTATGTCTCCTTCTAAGATCTCATTTGTAAGGCATTATGTCTTCCTTCTAAAATATCATTTGTAAGGCATTATGTCTCCCTTCTAAGATCTCATTTGTAAGGCATTATGTCTCCCTTCTAAGATCTCATTTGTAAGGCATTATGTCTTCTAAAATCTCATTTGTAAGACATTATGTCTCCCTTCTAAGATCTCATTTGTAAGGCATTATGTCTCCCTTCTAAGATCTCATTTGTAAGGCATTATGTCTTCCTTCTAAGATGTCATTTGTAAGGCATTATGTCTCCCTTCTAAGATCTCATATGTAAGGCATTATGTCTTCCTTCTAAAAATCTCATATGTAAGGCATTATGTCTCCCTTCTAAGATCTCATATGTAAGGCATTATGTCTTCCTTCTAAGATGTTATTTGTAAGGCATTATGTCTTCCTTCAAAGATCTCATTTGTAAGGCATTATGTCTCGTCTCTAAGGGTGGGAAACATATTGGTTTTGTGCTGTCCATCATTACCTTCATCTATCCATGCACTCATTACAATTTCTTGTGAGCAATGTAACTAAAACAAAAGAGACTACTGAGTCAAATATGACCATATTTAATATTTAGATTCCTTAGATGGGTTCCAAAACTTAATCAGATTCTGGTTACTGTAGCCTATTTTTTCAGTTTGTTACAGATTTTTATCTTTTTTAGCTCAGGCACTTTGGGATGGGGATGGGGTGGAAGAAACAAGCACATGTTTTTAATATTACTTGAGGTAGATTTGGCATTCTTATTTGTTTTGTTATGTAGATGTTCTGGTTATATTTTCAGACCAATAATCTTTAAGTGCTTATGCTGTTTTAACAAATGGAATGTGATTAGCTTATTTGTATTAAGGTAGACAAATGGAATGTGATAAGCTTATTTGTATTAAGGTAGACAAATGGAATGTGATAAGCTTATTTGTATTAAGGTAGACAAATGGAATGTGATAAGCTTCTTTGTATTATGCAAGTGAAGTCAGGATATTACAGAAATGTTTCCATTTTCTGCACATTTTTTATACAAACCTTGTTAAGATATTTTTTATCAACACCAATGTGAAGTAGACGGATGAAATTTTTCAGTCATAAGTAGATGACTTGATTGGATCTTCATACCATTATATCAGTTTTTCAAACTTTTCATTATTTTTAAAATTTTGGGCCCTAAACATGTCCTAATTTTTGCACAAATAAGATTTCTGCAGGCTACATACTGAACTGTTTTGATCTTATGAAAGGAAGACTAAAATCCAAGGTTTAAAAATCAGGTACTTTCTGTAACACACTCATAACTAGCTTTTATTTGTTCACCTTGCTAGATTTTACTTTTCCTTCAGTGTGGTATCCCAGAATGATGTTCATTGTTTGGTGGGTTGAGACAAACACAAACAAGATTTATTTTTACGGTTTTCTTTTAACATATTTAATGTGCATTAGCTATTATAAGAATGTGTTATCTGTTTTCGTAATAAATGAATGCATCCTTAAGAATGCTTTTGTTATGTTTGGTATTTTTAAGTAAAACCGTAAATAATGCTTACAATATACAGAATGCATCCATCTTCACCAGCAGCTGTACAGATGGATGGATGTGTCGATATGTTATCAGTCTATCTGACTTGATTCAACAATTGAGTATTCAGAAAGTCAGATGATCAGGCATTAAGATTGTGAATAGATCTGTTTTTGATTCTACAGGTCAGAAACCAAAAGAGCTAATGACTCGGTCTGTTGTCCATCAATGAGCACAAGTTTCTTACTGCTAAAACTTCAGAGCTGCTTAGTGTATTACCATAAAACTTTACACATACACTCCAGCAAATTACTTTAAAATTGCACATATGAAAATGTTTCTGAACAACTTATAATTTTTATTCAGCCATTAACCTGTAAAGTGCTTGTCAAACACAGGTCACACCATTAAAGGTATCGTAGTACTTGTTAGGACATGACTTTTTTTTGTAACTTTTTACACAGTTGGGTTCCTCAGCTTGGTTTGAATGGTTGTTAAACTAAATTTGATTGGCAAATTGGGCCCTGTAACAAGCATTTTGTCATAGTTTGAACCTTGCATCAAGGAAGTTTTACAAAATGCATGCTTAAAATACAAGCTAACTAGATAACCCAAAATGGCTGATTCCCAGTGTGGTTCATCTTTAGATGACAATTTCATTCGGTAAATACTGGCTGATGAAAGTGATGATGGCAATTTATTATGAAGTATATCAGATTATTGGAGCTGGGAAAGTGTTAATGGAGATACCAGTGAGTGAGTTTGAATTTGAAAATGGTGTTAAATACAATACTGATGCTGGATAGACAAAAACAGATTGCATGCAAGTCAAACCCCATCTCAGTGGTATTTTGAAATTAAATGTAGAAAATGCATAATAACAAGCTGAATTAAAATATAGACAATTTAACAAGAAAATGCAATTTTCATTTCTGTTTCAAACAATTTAGCCTGCAGAACCTTTTTCCTACAGAACCATGTGGCCCTATAAGGGTTAAGGTTAATTTAATAAATAAGAATCTACAAATGAAATCAAAACTTAAAGCTATTTATTTGATAAAAATACCTTTGTCTGAACAAGAAGACTAAGCCATTGATGGACTTAAAATCCAAATGCATCATTATGAAACTGAAATCTGGCATAGTAGTCAGTAAAGCACTGATTCAAGAAAGTGAAATTTTAGCAGAGCTATGTTAGTGAAAATTCTTAATTTGGAGTAGAAAGATCCAAAATACAATACCTGTAAGCTGTGGAAAGTTGTATGTAACCACCATAAATAACAGTTTCTCAGCTTATTCCAGTTGGCTAGCTAGCTGTGTATAAGTTCTTTAAGACAGCAGTCTGTGAACTGAGGTTCTCAGTACAGAATAATATTCATACAAAGGTAAGGAACAGATTAATCTCGGAAACAATGAACAAATTAAAGCTTACACAACTACACCTTTTAAAGATTTTGATTTCAGTAGAGCTCAAACATGGTTGAGCAGGAAAAAAGAGAGATGAAGTGTTATGTAAATATTGAACTAGGGCAGTTTTCTCCATTCTCTCCTTTTTGTTCTACTCCCACCTTATTTTGGTCACTCCCCCACCCCTTTAGATAAATCCTGGCAGCATCTCTGAACATAACATTCATCTCAAAATCTAGCAGGCCAAACTAAAAATGTTGCTGCTCAGAGATCCAATATGCCCACCATGGCAGCCATCTTAAAAATCTTCTTGTTGATACTCTTCCGGAAGGGATGATCATATCAAGATGGTGTTTTCATTGAAAGACTTGTTATGTCTAGTTCATCCTCAATGAAATTGATGCCAATCTGAAATTCAGTATGGCCACCATAGTAGCCTCATGAATGGAAAGTCATATTGAAATGGTGTTTTCACCAGAAGACATTATATGATGTCTTTTTAGTCCTAAAAGAAAATGGTTCTGCTTAGACCTCCAGTATGGCTGCTACAGTGGCCAGCTTAAAAATGTTGTGATTGCTTCACCAAAATAGAATGGTCATATCAACAGGGTGTTTTCATTAAAACTTTTTATGATGTCTAGGTTGGTCCTAAATTAAAATCATGTTAATCAGATTTCCAATATAGCTGCCATAGCAAATATCTTGAAACTTTGTTATTACTATTCCTCCTAAGTAGATACATTGTATTATGATGGGGTTTCTTATTATGTCTAGCTGGTTCTAAATGAAAATGATGCCACCAAGACATCCAATATGGAAAGTGAAACCAACAAGTTTAGTAAAATTCATTCAACACTTTATTTCCCTAAAATACAAAGTGAAAATTCAAAAGACACCATATTGTGAATTCAATCCAAAAAATTCCTAAATGTTCTATCATAAGTCCAAAATGTTTAGAACATTCCAAATGAATTCCCACAATCTTCAATTTACTAATTTACCATTAGTCATGAATGTGCTGATGTACCAATAATCTTGAATGTGTTGATGCACCAATAGGTGATTTATTACAATAATATAATCCAGAATGTCTTTAAATTAGTTCAGAATTATCCCAAAGCAGTGTTTTAGTCCAAAAAGTCAAAGAATACTTTGTAATTCGAATGAATAATTAAATAATTCCTCTCACATTATATCTGGTCACAACTAAAAACTGTGATCATAGTTTCACAAAAACTGATCTAAAAAGGAATGAAGACTTTGTTTACAAAACCTCTGTTTTATATAAACTGTCACCTGACATATGACACAACAGGATGTTCTCGTTTACCACTTATAATCATGACAAACATAACATATTATATGTCAATAGTCAGGTATGCAAATACTCAATAACGGACAAAGGTCAAGCACACAATATGAATTAAATATACATAACACCTCCCTCATAAAGAAAAAGAAGATTATACAATAAAGCTTTCTTTTACATATTAGTCAAATACACATATGTTAAATATATTAATTTAAATTGCATAGGAACATCTCTTATGAATGAAACAAAATAAACCAATATAGTACTTATATTCCCATGAGAGGGCATCTGCAATCACATTATCTTTTCCCTTGATGTGTCTAATGTCAATGTTGTATTCCTGCATAATCAAACTCCACTTTAGCAATCTCTGATTTTCGTTTGTCTTTTTGTTAATGAAAGTAAGGGGGTTTTGATCGCTGGATGCAATAATTGGAGGAGCTGAACTAATATACACTTCAAAATGTTGCAAAGCCAGTATAAAACCCATACATAATGTTTCGATTGTGGAATAATTTTCTGGTGCTTGTATATCGTTTTAAAAAGTACGCTTAATGATCAACAACATTTGTATCTTCTTGAATCAACACTCCACCAACCCCTAAATTACTTCCATCAACAGACATTTGAAATAATGAAATTTGGAGCTGAAAGAACTGGTGCACTCCAAAGCATGGCATTTAATTTGTAAAAAAGGTCTTGATACTTGTCAGACCAATAAAACTTTGATTTCTTACTCAACAAATCTGTCAGAGGTTACGCAATTATGGAAACTTTTAAGCAAATTTTCGGTCATACGTTTGCCATGTCCAAACATAGCTGCTTTTAGCTAACCTTAACTTCTATAGGTTTAACTTGACCTTGTCCCAAAGTATGTCCTAAAAATGTAACACAAGCACGGCAAAACTAACATTTACTTAACTAAATTGTCAGATTTGCATCACTGAGTCGCTCAAAGAACTTCCGAATTGTTTCCAAGTGATCTTTCCAGGTATCGTTGCAGAAGATGGCATCATCGATGTACATGTCATGGTTATCTACACCAGATGTTATCATGTTCATTTAACTTGGGAATATTGATGGAGAATTTTTCATATCAAACAGCGTCACTTTATAGCGATCAAGTCCATCTGGAGTTGCAAATGCTGAAATTTCTTTTGCCCTTTCCTACGGCCAGAACACATGTAGAACGTATTAGCAGGTTTAGGCATAATAATCGCCTCCCAGGAGTGTTAATGATGTAATTTAAGATATTTACTTCCTTTTCAACTGTATACAGACCATATAAAATTTAGCCCAATGAGGATGTTGAGATATGTCCACGACAGTCAAAACTTAATTCTTGCTAATTTAATTGCCTTTGACAACTTATATTGCAGATCATGGCCAAGAAGAGTATTCTTGTAATCGTCATTTTGAAAGAAGTTCCTCGTTTGATAACTTCAATGGACAGGATGTCCAACAACTAGTTCAAAAGGACGTAAACCCAAAAATTCTTGAACTAATTCATTAACAACAAACTTCAGCAAATGAATACCTTCATCCCAATATTGTCCTGTATCAACGTGATATGACTGACTCATATTCCCCAAACTTTGATGAAATCTTTCCAACATCCGTTGACTTTCAGGGTGATGGGCAGAAGATTTAAGCTGTTGGATGCCTAATTCATGTAAAAATGTAAAAAATATACTTTATCAAAACATTTTCTTTGGGTTTAGTTTTAACATTTCTCAGAGGAATTTCTTCTTGAAATCTTGTGGATGCACACGTTAAGGTCAACTAGTGTTGATTGCCTGCCTGACTTGATTCATACAGTCTACCATTATTTTGATAAATGGTTCATCAAATACAGGAATAGGTTGCAGATGAGCCTTTGGTATCTTCTGATTACGTTTTACTACCATTCGACAAGTGTGACAAGATCTATCGTATTTAAAAACATTACTTTTAATTTCAGTCAATAAAAATGATTCAAGATCTTGTGATAAGTCTTACTGACTCTCAAATAACTAGCCAAAGGAGTTTCATGGGGTAGATTAAGAATTTCCTGTCAATATTATGAATAATGATTTGATAGATTACTGACTACTTGTCATCTACGGGTACTTCAGGTGGTCTCCATTTTCTCACAAGGACCCCATTTTTCACAAAATAACAAACTGGGACTTGTGTCACTTCAAGTTCACTAATAGCCCTATGAAACAAACAGGAGATCTCGGGGATCTTGTTCCCGTTCGACAACGAGTGATTGTCTTTTGCTACCCTGATTAGAATAGAGCAAATGAGTAGTAAAAGAGGAGCACTGTGATCAATATCTATTGACTGGTCAATAGTACATTAATATGACCAAACGTGATCTCATCAAAAGACTTACCAATAAATATGTCAGCTGAAGAAAAAATATCCTGATCAGCATCATTCTCAAGAGCTCTTTTCACATATCTTTGGTAATTGCACAAGCAGGAGACAAATCAAGGATTTCATTTTCAACCAGGTCAATGTTATGATCCAAACAAGGCTTGTGACTTACAAGTGGATAAACCACCAGCAAAACCATTGCCTAGTAATTAATGGATACCCTCAGCAGGTAATGAAGTAACTGCTCCGACAGTCACAAATTCTGAGACTAAGTCTGATGGCAAACTGACAATTGAGAGGAACATTAATAATGCTGTACTCTACTCTCTGAATATAAACACCTCCACTGGCACTAGAAGAAGACTTCTGAGACAAAGGCAAAGTACCTGATGACAAAAGAATCAGAGAGCTCCTTTGTCCCTTAATATTTTAAAAGGAATATGCTTGGCAGAATCGCGAATAAGTGATATAGAACCTTTTGATATGAATGGGTGTTTGTTTGATCCAACCAATATATTGCTTTCAATGAAAGACCAAGACCTTGACATCTTAGAAAAAAGAGCATTTGGAATAGTTCTGTCTTTATTCTGTTTCTTATTTTTGAGCCTATAGCAATCAGAAATGGAGTACCCTCTCTTTTTACAATAAGTGCACATAGAAAAAGATAAGGATCTCTGATCAGTCTTAGAAGAAGTATGATCTCTAAAAGTTGTGCCAGATTGAGATCTGGAAGTACTTGTATGAGACTGAGATGATTTTTTTTTAAATCAAAAAGCCACTGAGAGGAACATTTATTGACAATTGAAAATTTGTGAGTCAAGGAATAATCATAAGCTATTCAAGCAGCATTCCCCAACATTTCTAACTTTCCTCAACAAGATAGGTCTTGACATCACTATAAATGCAATTCTTGAATTATTCAACTACAGTTATATGAGCTGTCTGAGGTTATTGCGATCTAAATTAATCTACCGGCTGAACACCATCTATAAAATAGTTGTAACTTTTCCCCTGCAAATTTAACATGTGCTCATCCATTTTCTTTTCTACAGTCCTTGGTTGATATGCCTCAGGTACTACCTCATCACCCTTCAAGATGTATTCCATACTAGATTTGGTAACATCAAAACCTGAACATGTGTGAAGGAGGCAGCATGTTTTCCACCTGCCAGTTATAATTTTCTTAATCTGTGTTGCATTTCCTCTCTCTCTCTCTCTCTCTCTCTCTGCATCTACATTACTTAAATTGTCTCTCACTTTGCATTTGTATTTCTCCCCGTCCTCTCTCTCTCTCTCATTGCATTTGTATTTCCCTCTTTCCTTTATCTCTTTGCCTCTCCCTTTCCTATCTTTCTGCAATTATTTTTCACTTCTTTTTTCTCTCTGCCTTTGTATTTCTATCTCTGTCTGTCTGTCTGTCTCTCTCTCTCTTTCTCTGTCTCTCTCTCTTTCTGTGTATTTCTCTTTCTCTGTCTGTCCCTCTCTCTCTCTGTCTCTCTCTCTCTCTCTCTCTCTCTGCATTTGTACTTCCCTCTCCTTTTCCCATTTCTGCATTTGCATTCACCTCACCTTTTCCTATTTCTGAATTTGCATTTCCGTCATTTCTTTCTGAAGTGGAAGCTTAGTTAATTCAAATTCCATCTGGTTAACTGCAATTTCTGAAATATCCTATCAAAGCCAGATACAGTCTTACTAATCAGATTCAAAGCATTATCATTCATAATTTCCTTTCCCACCAAATACTGAATCAAAATATTCTTTATCTCATGTTTTGTTAAAGATGCTTTCACTTCAGAAACATCCTAATGTCTGGCAAGCTCAAGCAACTTGTCCTTTTCCAAAGACTATACCCTTTCTAGGTACGATTTGAAACAGAGTTCTCCACTTTATATGACATTTTAAATGCTTGCTTCTTTCACTAAAGATTTCTCAAATGTGTGATATTAAAATCTTTACTAGAACAATGAAAATTCTGAAACAAAGTTAATTTAGATTTTAACTGCAATTTTTAATACATCTGAAATGCTGAAAAGAAATTCAGAACCCAGATGAGCCCCCAATTTCTGTTTGGACTTTATGGTCTTAAACTATGTAAAAGAAAGAAGCAAAACCAACAAGTTTAGAAAAATTAGTAAATAATTTTTCTCTGAGTAACAAAGTAAAATATAAGAAGAACTTACAGTATTGCTATAAATCCCTCAATATAACATAGTCTTTCATTATAAACCCTCACTATAACATAGCCACTCATATTAAACTCCTTATTATAACATGGTCATACACTATAAATCCCTCAATATATAACATGGTCCTTCACTATGCAGCCACTCACTCCTTACTATAACATGGCCCTCATTATTACATGACCATTGCTGCAAAGTCCCTCATTTTACCACATCTTTTAGCACATAACAGCTGTCACTATAATATGGTCCCTCACTCTAATACCCATCACTATCAAACATTCCCTCACTATAACAGAGCCTCTTCCTATAATATGACACCTCATTATAAAGCCTCACACTTTAGCATTGCCCATAACAATAACATGGATCCTTACTATAACATTTATTCACTATGACAGCACCTTGCTATAAAATCCTTCACTGTAGTACTGCCCCTCACTATAATGCCACTCATTATGACATAGTCCATTCAGTTGCATAGCAAGAAAATTCTGGATCCTCCTCATCCCACCTCACAACCACCTGCAAAACAAAATGCACCCCTAACCACCACCACCCACAAAATAAAATGCACCCCTACCCATCACCACCCACAAAATAAAATGCACCCCTACCCATCACCACCCACAAAACAAAATGCACCCCTTCCAATAAAAAACCCACAAAACAAAATGTACCCCTTCCAATCAAAAACCGTTAAAACAAAATGCACCCTTCCAATAAAAAAAAAGCCTTTGATGGAATTTACTTACTACAGTGTGTTACTATAACATAACCCCTCATATAATGTGGGTATGGATATGGATGACATTAAACTGGCTTAATTCAGGTCTGTCATGTGTATTAATTTCATTTCATTTTACTTCATTTCTTGACTGATGAGAACCATTTAGAACAGAGTTTATATATTCATGCTATCCTTCTTGTGTCCTTTGACAACAGTTGTAAACAGTGGTAAATCTGCAGGTTTTTTATTTGTTTTTGAGGTTCTTTATTAATTGTTTTTACTATTTTCACAAAAGTCATTAATGCATAGTGTGTAATCAATTTTCACAAAAGTGCATACATAGCGTGTAATCAATTTTTCACAAGGGTTATTCATGCAAAGTTTGTGATCTAAGATGTGCAACTTCACTAATAGAGTAAAATATGATCTTCAATTCTTAGGAATACCCAGTTTGTGATACAACAACTTTGACACAATAAGAGACAACCTTAATTGTACCTTACCTTGACATAATGTGACACATTATGATACAACCTTGATTGTATGTTACCTCAGTAAAAATGTGGCCTCACTTATAACATTGTTTGCTTTTTTATGGCTCCATGAACTATGCTAGAGCCAGAGCATACTGTAACAGATTCCAAATTTTATTCTACAATGGTTGATTTATTTATTTTTCTAACTTGATTTATTTCATTTTTATATTAAAAATTTAATATATTCAAATTTTAAGATTTAGCTGATTGATGAGATAAAATATCACAAGTCTCAGCAATGGGATTTTTTACATTTAACTCACATACAGATTTTTATTTCTTCTCAGAATTAAGAATTAGGCTTACACTCAATCTGAACACGGAAAGAGCCCCAACAGGGAATAATTCTATAGCTCTACAGCTTTGTATTTTGTATAACGGTCAGACGTTTAAAGAAAAAGAATTTCCCAGGTTTTCCTAACTGGTTATCCTTGTCATTTAAAAATAACCAAGTAGGTATTGCTAAACGAGCTTTTGATTCCTTTTATTTTGGTGTATGATTGATGGGTATAATTTGGGTTATTGAGCATAAAGTTTGGTCTTACTTTCGATGCATCTATTTACAACAAACAAAAACCAAAAAACCTGCTGTAGTTATGCTTAGTCATTTTCATTTCCTGGACTTCAAAGGTTAATTTTTGTGAAAGGAAAAAAATGAGTCAATAACTTTTATATATATATATATATATATATATATATATATATATATATATATATAATTTATGCATTACATTTTCAGATACTGGCATTGTCTATAGTCTGGCAAAATTTGTTTGCCCTTCTTAAACTCACTTTGTAAACAGTAGCCTATTTTCCAACAATTTTCTACCTACCACTATGTGTCAAAATCCAATGAAGGACCATTGCATATTGAAAGCGATGTAACTATTCCAAATGTGATAGGCTTTACACTGATTCCTTGTCATGTTTTATATATATATATATATATATATATATATATATATATATATATATATATATATACATCCCCATATGGACAGTAGCTAATTGGTAGCTGGAAACCAAACTATGAAAATGACTCAATCAGGATAATTTTCTTTTTTTTTCTTGTTTTGTTTGGGGGGGGGATTTTTACAAAAAAAAGGCCCAATGGGGTCACTAAATTAATTGGAATAAAGATTTTTACCAGAATAAAACTAGAAGCAATTACCAGAAAAATTGAGTAATGCCAAAATTAAATGAAAATTTAAGAGTTAAATTCTATATATTTGTAAGCGAAATTGTGGTTTTGTTGGCAACTCAAAGATTTGCAGCAAATGATGACATCAATATTTAACATAAATTACATTTTGATTACAGTAGGTACAGTCTAAAGATTTCCTTTAAAATCTGACATCTAGTGCATTTGATGGGAAATATGAATTCTGCAGGGAAAATTACACGCTGCAACAAAAAATAAGAAAATAAAAACTAAAGAGAATTGTTCACATAGTGTAGTCATATTAATTTCTTATGTCTATTATTTCTTATGTATATTGTAAGTTATAGCTATTGTACGTACTACCATGCTTCAGTGCCGGATTACCAAATAGGCAGAGTAGGCACCAGCCTAGGGGCCCCGCGACAATGGATCAATAATACTGAATTGATTTCATCTTGACGTATTAGGAGATAAATTGCGAAGGGGGCCATAAGATTTTGACTGCCTAGGGACTTCCACAGGGTTTAATCCGGCACTGCCACGCTTACTTTTGTATGTTTTCAGTGTAGCTTTGGCTTGCGTAGTATAACGCAAATATTTTTTATTCTTGTTTGTGACTTAGCAAGAGATTTATATTAGCAATATAAAGTTGCATTTCATTAAAGAAACGTTTAGTACCATAGGAATCTTATTGGACAGAGGTTCACTTTTGAACCTGTTTATTATTTTGTAATGTTGTACCGATAATGTAATTTGTATGACTTACTGTATATAACGTCATTAAGTGTTATCATATATGCCTGTGTCATGCATAGTACATGGTGTTAGATGTATTTTCAGCTGATCAGAGTGATCCATGGTGATCGGTGTCAACATGGTACCAGCTGTAGAGCTAACCATAGAAGCTGACCATAGCAGCTGTAAAGCTGAACCAAAGCAGCCATAGAGCTGAGAGAACAGTGTTACTGGTCGAGTAGCAGGTGATGGGGCGTTGCTGACCGAATTGGTGGGCACTGATTGCTTGACCAAGGAATTGAATGGTGGTTGGTGACTACCTATAATGATGCTTGCATGATTGATCAGTGAGACTGGTAGCCAAGTGTGATATTGACAGGAGTGTTTTGTGTTACTCCATGCATGTAATCTTTTAGCTGTGGGCTAATTTTGGGGTTTGTTATACCCAGTGTTTTGGGAGTGTAAAGATATTTTTGTATGATATCTGTCCGATCAATTCATCATTTTACTATTTGAGTAAAATACATCAGTTTTCACTAGTTGAGTGAATACATCATTTTTTACTAATGAGTAAAACACGTCATTCTTTTCATCATGTGAAATTACTGTGAATCGTTCACCTTTGTCCTTGTACTGTGTAAGGTCATTTGTTTGTATTTTAATTGTTGCATTATTAGGTTCATGCAGATTATGTAAACTTGTTCAGTATTTGGATCTTATACAAACACATATTAATCAATATAATTCTTTTCTTATTCAAATCATACATCAATAAACATTGTATTTGTATCACCATCAACAGTGTTCTGTCATAAGTCTGAAATCAAACCCTGTTATCTTGTTACAATTGTGAGAGCTTACTTCCCTGTGTGGTCATAAAATCTAACTCATATGTATGCTTACACTGCATTAATAAAACTAAGCTTAAATCTCTTTGAGAAAAAAGTTAAAGTCTTCGTTTTATTTTTTTTTTTATTCCTATTACACAGCTATTTCGGAAATTACTTTTATTTGCGTATTTATTCTGGTAATTAACTTTTTTCTGCCGGTTAATCTAGTATTCTAGTATAATGGACCTGGCACAGTCCAGATGGGCAACATCACAACCAGACTGATTACATCTTGGTGAAAAAAAGATTCTGCACAGGGCTGAATATCACCAGAACACGAAGTTTTCCAGGAGCAGATATTGGAAGTGACCATGATTTATTAATGACAACATTTCGCCTCCACCTGAAAATAATCAAAAAGCCTAACCAACCAAGAATCAGATTTGACCTTAAAAATTGAAAGATCCAAAAGTCACAGAAGCCTTCCAAGCAATGATAGGTGGTAAATCTTCACCTTTGATAACCTTGCCAAGACACTGACCTAGAGTCCTTAACAACCACATTCAACACAGCTGTGACTAGCACAGCTAGCGAGATCATTGGCAAATATCGTCGAACAAAGAAACCTTGGGTCACAACAGATGTCCTTGAACTATGCAACAAAAGAAGAAAACTGAAAAAGGGAAAAAGAGATAATGAAGGAGCTAGAAAATACAGAGAGATAAACAACATGATCAGGAAAAGCATGAAAAAGGCAAAGGGATCCTGGATAGAAAGACAATGCTGCAAAATTGAAGACAGTCTGAGTAGAAATGACAGCAAAATGGCATATCAGCTGGTGAAAGACCTCACAACCCATAAACAAGTGAAAACTACCACAATCCAAGATAAATCAGGAAAACACCTCACAGAATATCAAGAGATTCTCAAGCGATGGACAGAATACTGCTCTGAATTGTACAATCATAAGACCCAAGGAGATCCAGCAGTACTAAATTGCCCTCAGGGAGAAGAAATTGATGACAACCCCGATCTTTGTGAAGAAGTAGAAATTGCAGTTAGGTCACTAAAGAAAGGAAAGTCAGCCAGCATTGACAACATACCAGCAGAGCTCATTCAAGCAGGAGGAGAAGAGATAGTCACAGTCCTAACAACAATCGGCAACAAGATACGGCAGACAGGAAAATGGCCCACCAAATGGACTCAGTCCTTGGTCATCGTGCTCCCCAAGAAAGGAAACCTACAGTTGTGCAAAAACTACATAACCATCAGTTTGATCAGTCACCTGAGCAAAGTCATACTGAAGATAATTCTCAACTGACTAAAGCCTCAAGCAGAGAAAATTATTGCTGAAGAACAGGCAGGCTTCTGAGCAGGAAGGAGCACCACAGAACAAATCTTTAGTTTCAGACTCCTTTGTGAGAAATACCTTCAGCATCAGCAGAATCTATACCATGTATTTATAGATTTCAAAAAGGCCTTTGATAGGGTATGGCATGCAGCCTTATGGGCAACTATGAGGAAGTAAAACATCAGCTCAAACCTGGTGCAGGATGTTGAGCACCTCTATGACAAAGCCACCAGTGATGTCCTCATCAGTGGCAGCAGAAGAGATTGGTTTCAAACAACAGTTGGAGTCAGACAGAGATGTATACTGTCACTTACACTCTTCAACATTTTCCTGGAAAGGATTGTGGAGGATGCCTTGCATGACCACAAGGGCACTATCAGCATCGGAGGAAGAACAATCACAAACTTTCACTTCGCAGATGATATTGATGGTTTAGCAGGAGATGAAAAAGAACTGACTGGCTTGGTTGAACACCTCGACACAACCTCCACAGCATACAGTATGGAGATTAGTGCCAAGAAAACCAAACTGATGACAAACAACACCAGTGGCATCAGTGCAGAAATAAAGGTCAGTGGACAGAAGCTGGAAAGAGTCACAAGCTTTAAGTACTTGGGATCAATTATCACAGACAAGGGCTCCAAACCAGAACTACTTTGCATGATTGCCCAGACAACAGCAACAATAACAAGGCTGAGACCAAGATGGAAAGATACCATCATTGCTTTTGGTTCCAAAGTAAGGCTGATGCGCTTGATTGTCATATCTATCTTTCTGTATGCTTGTGAAACATGGACGCTCACATCAGATTTACAAAGAAGGATTCAAACATTTGAAATGAGATGCTACCGCAAGATCTTGGGCATCTCATACATTGACCATGTAACCAACGAAGAAGTCCACAACAGGATCCAACGAGCCATCGAATCTTATGAAGACCTCATGACCACTGTAAAAAAGCACAAACTGAAGTGGTACGGTCATGTCTCAAGATCATTTGGACTGGCAAAAACAATCTTGCAAGGCACAGTGCAAGGGTGCAGAAAAAGAGGCAGACAGAAAAAGATGTGGGAAGACAACATTAAGGAGTGGACAGGCATGGGATTTGGAGATTAGAGAACAGGGAAAGATGGAGAGTATTGGTTTTAAAGTCAACTGTGGTGCCCCAACGACCTCTTGAGTTAAGGGATTGATGATGATGATGAATCTAGTAACCGAGCCCAATGTGTTCGATTAGGGTGTCGCTCTACAGTTTCGTATTTTGCATAGGGGTTATAATTTTAAAGAGAAAGAATTTCCCAGGATTTCCTCACTGGTAATACTGGCTATTTAAAAAAGACCTTGTATATATTCGGCATTGTTCAAAGAACCTTTAATTCCCTTTATTTTGGTGTATGATTGATGGGTGTAATATGGGTTATAGAGTATACAGCTTGGCCTTAGTCCAGATGTGCATCTTTCAAAAACTGCTAGCTCTGCTTGGTCATTTTCACTTCCTGGACTTCAGAGGTAATTTGTAAAATAAAGAGCCGATAACTTTTTTTTTACATTTTATATATTAAGCAATTCATCCATTGCACATTCAGAAGCTGGTATTGTCTAGTTGGGAAAAATTCATTTTCCCTATTTTAATAGGTGCTAAAGATAGTGTACTTTAGGCTGATTTTTAGCATAAGGGAGCAGTCATTTTAGTTCCCAGTGTGCTTAGATCATGTACAATTTACATAAGTACAATATCCAAAGAAATGTAAATCACATTACACCAAAGTAGCAGACAGGTATGCCAACATTCTCTCCACTGTGCATGTTTAAAATTCAAACAACTTCACCTTACACACGTCACTCTCAAAAGTATATAATAACTGGTGAGCGCCCCCTAATATATTAGGGAGTAATTTGTGTTTCAGTATTAGTTTTGTGAAACTTCTACTCATATATGTGATTTTGTTTTAGCATCGTGGAAGACAATTTATCATTTTAAGATTTTATTTAATTTTTTTTTTTTTCTTTCAGTAATAAATCTTTTACAGATTGTGGAGCAATATTTTCGGGTACAACGATATCTCATGATCGTTCCCCGATCATGTGATTATCAGATTATTTTATCTTTGAATTCATAAGTACATGTTTTCACACCTGTTATTTAGAGTATTTTGACAGACTCATAATTGCGAGAAGCGTTCACTTTGATAGTCGCCAAAGGACATTAATTGCCCAACAGGACTGCAACTTTAAGCTTTACAGAAGCCGCTGTACCAAATCGTATGATACTTTGAACGCCTCCCTACAGTATTGCAGTAAAGTTGTTTCGTAGTTTTTGATTTCAAGAATCTTGCACGATGGAAAGTCATAGACCAGCAGTAATTTATGACAAGGTCAGTTTGAAACACCTTCCGAAATTATCTGACTTGGATGCTCAGGTGCAGGATCTCGTAAGGAAAAGCAGCTGGTTTGAGCTGTATGGATTTGACTGGTGTCTTTGTGCTTTCAGCTTATTGATGGTGCCGTTAGCTTTAGTTATTCTCCAGGGCGACTCCTGGATTCATCTGAGTGCCGGAGCTCTTCTCTATGGCTGGATTCACACAGTATTGGCAACAAAATGTGGACACGCTGCTGCTCATGGGGCCCTGATGAGCTCAACAAGTGGGCATAGGTTTCTTTCAGTCATTTTTGTCGAACTCGTAGGAACATTTTCAGAGGAACTTGCATATGACATCCATATCAAAACCCACCACCCATACACAAATATTATTGGTCTTGGAGATTCAAGTACTTGGAAAGCCCCATTTATACCAGCTTTTATATACATGTTCATTACACCACTGGCTGTCCCATTCCTTGCACCTTTGGTATCCATTGCAGGACTTTTTGGCCAATGGTTGAAGCTGCTACGTTTCTTGATAATTGCAGGAATTGGTTTGACCATTAGCCTTTTGCTTCTGATGAAAGTCTCGGGTTTCTCGCTGCTTGGGGCTATTTTTATAACTTGCATAACCAGAGGTATTTGGTCCATTCCTTACATTCATGTCAACATCTTTCAGCATATTGGACTTCCCATGTACTCAAGAGAGAGCAAGCCAAAGAGAATCTATCAGATGGCTACTGGAGTTCTGAACCTGTTCAGAAATCCACTACTAGATTATGCCTTTGGACACTCAATTATTAACTGTCATGTTGAGCACCATTTGTTTCCAAAGCTGTCGGATAATATGTGTTTAAAGATAAAGCCAATTGTCGCCAAATTTTTGAAGGAAAATGGTTTGCCATACAATGAAGATAGCTATATGGGACGCCTATGGCATTTCCTTGACAAATATACAGAGTTAATGGTACACGCTCCACCCATAACTCATTTTGTAGGTCTCCAGTAAAATTCTGTCTTAGAAAGACATCAGTGTTTAATTTTTAAATTATGCTTCTAGTGTTTTCAGTGCTGAAGTCGGTTGTGCAGTTTGTGTTTAACCAAAGTTTTATGCATATTTTTTTTTAAAAAGAAAACTACATGGAAAATTGCTCAGAAATGTCATTTTATGTTTTGTCTTTACAAGTTAACATCTTGTAATCAGCTGAATAGGAAATATTTTAACGGCCTCTGAAGTCATTACAGGTCATGAATACAATGAAAGATACTATTACCAAAGTAGAAAAGTTACTGTTTACAATTTGATGTTAATTTATTTTATTTTGGCAGAAGCATTACAGTTTTGTTTATACATTTATGCATATTTGTGATAAAGACAATATAGTTACCCATAGAATCATTTCAGTGAGTATTTAATGGATGATTGTCAATGTTGAAAATAAATGTAAATGAAAAAATAAATCATTGGGTAATATTTTGTTTTAAATGAAACCAAGACATTAAATTTGATGTATAATAATTAATGTACTTCAATGTGAATTTAATGTTACTCAAAGCATGTTTTCATTTTCATACCAAACTAATTCCAGATATGATGAATGTTTGCATGAAATAGTTATATTTGCCACCAATTGATTTCAAATATTAGATATATGTATGAACCTTTAAACTCATGTTTGACATGTGTCGCATATGGTTTAAACCAAGAAGAGTGTAATTCTTTTTAGTACATTTACTAGAGTATGTTAATGTTGTACATGCATTCTTTTGTAAGAGAGAGAATGATCCTAAAATTTTCTGGAGAGCAGGATTCTTTTTGTTTGAATTGTACACAATTTCTCAAATCCAGCTAATATTTTTTTATCATTTGTTGAATCTGTGTTTTCTGTTTACTGGACCTCACTGAAAAATATCTAACTTGGCATCCCTCTCAGAGTTTCCCTGGCTGTTGTATCATTAGTGTAGTTAGTAAATTGTAGGCTTCATTGTCAATACTTCCGATTTTTATCAAAAAGCCCTCTAATGTCAGAACAATATCTTTTACAGGATGTTGTTTACATGTAAACTTAATCTTCCCATTTTAATTACAGTTATTAGATGTCAGATTATACAAAATTGACATAACACAGCAAATTGATCTTCTGTAAGGTACTGACCATTTCATAATGTGATGCGGGCTGCAATTATCATCTGAGCCAAGATAGTTTATTTTCCTCTATCTCAAGATAATTACCAGTATTTCTCTTCTAATAATATGGATATAATATGGTGTTAATTTGCTACAAATCAGAGCAAGATATTTTTTCCAGATATTTGAGGGCAAAAGATTTTTAATAAGTAGGAAATTTAAAACAATCTAAGACTCATGACCCAGAAAATTAAATTGTTGGTTTCCTAAGATAATTGCAGTATGCTGTGGTACATATCATGGTATGTTCAGGATTAATGCAGTGCTTTATATATAATGACCCTGGACCAGCATTTATACAAGTCAGAAAAGAGTTTGAAGTACATTAGAATTAAATAGGATACAGTTATCTTTAGTCTTGTTGGACTATGCTCAGTTTTATCCCACCTATACATATACCACCACTTAATACTCCTTTTTGTCCACCAGGTTCAAGGTTTTGTTATATATTTTGACCTTGTTTAATTGTATTATGCAGTAAATATGAAATATGCAGTAAATACTATGATAATTCTTTTATGTTATTAACTTAATATATGTTCTTTAATTGTGATATTTACACTAAATTATCAATGTACCATATCTGGTCAGCTATTCGAAAAACTCTTGTAGAATTTTACTAGGTGCCAATGTCTTGGATAGCAATTACCATTACTTACTTTAATAAAGTGTCCTCATATACCATACCTAGATTGCATTATTTGGCCCATCAAGAGGGGCTTATTTTGGCCCAACCATTCAAGAGTTGCTAATTTTTGGCATATTGTGAATTTCTTGTTAATGGAATGGCTGGCTCCCACCAGTTCAGTATTGATATATTATCATGACAAATACTATGTATCCAAGTGAGTTCTGATCAAGGCAGGGTTGCTGTATTTGTTTACACATTTTTATCTGACACATTAGTACAGCAAGAATAATGTGATAAATGTTCAGTAGGGGATGTCTACAGTATTCATCATGTTTTGTGATAAATGTTCTGTAGGGTATGACTATACATCATATATTTCAAGATAATCAGATATTGCACCAGTGTGCTTACCATTTTCTTTTTGTTGTAACTCTTTCTGCTAATACATGCTTCATACTAAGGTGTGGTTGTTCTTGCTATTACTAAAACCATGTGCAAGTTTTCAGGGATGTAAGGGTGGGTAATTGTGATTGAAGTTTTTAGGGATGTAAGGGTGGGACTTGTGGTGAAAATATTTAACGATGTAAGGGTGGGGACTTATGATGAAGTTTTATGGGGATGTTAGGGTAGGGACTCATGATGGCAGTATTCAGGGATGTGAATGTGGGAACTTGTGATGGCAGTTTTTAGGGATGTAAGGGTGGAAACTTGCAATGGAAGTTGCCTGATTTCAGTCTTGCACCCATACATTACCAGACATAGAAGAGGGTTCTAGCTCAAATTCAGTTAATGTTTTACTTCTGAGATACACAATATTAGAGATAAATATATGCATACATTCATGGATGGGTTTAGTAGCCTGTAGGCCATGATTTGTACACATGAATGCCTCAAAATATATGCATTGATATGTCTTTGCAATACTTGCACACTGAAGTATTACATTTAATTGTAGGGATTCTATAGCTTTTGTATGTAGTTATCTAGTCAAACCAAATGGCTGTCAAAATGTATGTGTTTCCATTTATTACCAACTGTCATGCATAATTATCTTCATAAATAAATTGGCATTAGACAGTTGTCAGGTATGTTGCTACAGTTCAGTCAGTGGTTTCAGGCTTTAATTATCATTTTATGTTTTTAATGCAACTTTTTATTGAAGTTCATCTTC